>OY757550.1:1728014-1745514 GCA_963584105.1 Alviniconcha strummeri
ACATACCAGAATGATACAATAACGTGCTTGGCAAAGTCTGCAGATTGAACACGGCGTGTATGTAACTGAATAAACATGTACTTATTGGGTGGGGTGTCTGCAAATAATAAAATACAAGTAGAAACAAGAAACACCACAGGTTAAGTGTTAAAATCTATGTTTTGTTGTGGCTGCGTTCCAAGTTTTAAGCTATGATAAATATAACGCGCAATATTGGTCATATGCTCAGTGTCGTTTAGAATGGTTAGTTGTTTTCTCCAGTCCTGAAATTATACATATGGCAACAATTTTAACCTTAAAGCTTCTGTGACTTTGCATACAAACAGAAAATGGATTTCGTCATCTACACAACACTTACACAGAAGACAAGATAAATCGTCAGAGTGGTCAGTTGAATAGCGTAATTTGTGTGTCTTAATCTCGGAAATACCCATTCTGAATCTAATAAAGACGTCCCTCAGTGCTTTATTAGTCACGCAATAAAAACATGGCTCGAGTGAACGTTCTAATTTAAATATACGGTAGACTGAATGCCTGTCACGTTGTAATTTAAATATACGGTAGATTGAATACCTGTCACGTTCGTGAATTCTGCCATCCCATCCTTGGCTCCAGCAGTCAGTTATACGTTCCCTGAATACACGCAAAAACCAGTTTACATTTTGCACACCTTGATTAGCCCACACGTATCCGAACCCATACATCATCAAACTCCTATGTACAGCGCATACCCAGCATTGTCTTGTCTTCCGTTGTTATGTACATTGGCTAGCATGTTGTAAGCTTTCCTTGGTAGTCTTTCAGCTTCCATTCTCATAAGTCTAAGCCAAAAACGTATTGAGAAAGAGAGAGAGAGAGGTGAGTAACAGTTTACTATCAAAGAGCCCATTGTCCCATTTGTCTTCCATCTGTGTTTAGATAGACCTCTCTGAACGGTCTCGAGACATGACAGAATCAAGCTTGAACAGGAAATACAGTCAGCAGATTACGTACGAACTCCTGACCTTCCCTCCGATTTCCTTGCTGGGAACTTGCTGCCGTTGTTTAAGCGTACCCCTCCCTCCACCCCATCACCTTCCTTTAACTCATTCCCCCCGGCGCCCGACTCATATTCGCACACAGAAACTCGTTTCATCGAACTGATTTTAGAAGTCGTAAAACTAAGCATACTAATAAAAGATGGAGGTAACTATAAATCTGTCCATTTTTAATCATGTGTGCAAAATGTGGTAGCTCTGCCTTATGTGGATGCGGAGATAACGAGCTTCAGACACAGCGGCTGTGATCCAAACACAAAAAGGTTAAAAAGAACGCTTATTTATTAAGACACGGTCACACAATAAAATTATGCACATTTTCGGGGAATCCCTTAAACAGTTAAACGGTGAAACGTATCTTTTTGGGGTTGATTTGTTGTCGCTTGTTCAGTGCTATGAAGATTGTTGGCATGACAGCGGCTTTTTTTTTTTTTTTTTTTTTTTAGCAGAAAGACTAAAAAGAGCCAGGCACCAGAGGCTGCACAAGCTTTAAAGCAGAAACTCTAAAAAGGCCGCTGCAATATGTCACAATGTTCGCGTGCCAAACGCGTACTTCTTTTACGCGTTGGAAATACGATTCGTACGCCTACTCACCAAGAACTCAAACAGAAAGAAGTCAGAAGCGCGTCCGGCACTTGCATTACAGACTTTATTTCATCGAACGTTCACAACCCATGCAGTGTAAGTGGAGAGAGAGAGAGAGAGAGAGAGAGAGAGAGAGAGAGAGAGAGAGAGAGAGAGAGAGAGAGAGAGAGAGAGAGAGAGAGAGAGAGAGAGAGAGAGCTGTAACTCGAAAGCTTTATTTTCCAGGAATTGTAGGTTAGGTTCAGTCAAAATCTAACGACTAGTCCTTGCTAATTAACCATTGAATAGTTTGTGTGTGTGTGTGTGTGTGTGTGTGTGTGTGTGTGTGTGCGTGCGTGCGTGCGTGCGTGCGTGCGTGCGTGCGTGCGTGCGTGTGTGCGTGCGTGCGTGTAGAGAGAGGGAGAGAGAGAGAGAACTCGAACTCGAAAACTTTAATACTCAAGGATAATAGCGTTAGGTCCATTTGGACCTATCTAACAGCCAGTCCTTGCTATACTACAAACACAAATAAGCACGACTATACAACAAACAGATATTACAAGTACGAATAAGCAATTGATTAATGCAACTGTACACACAGTTTGCAGAAACATCGGAAATACATTTCTTTCACGGACATACATGTATACAACATTCATGTTTTTGTGTGGCAAACATGTGATTCAAACAAATCCGTCCAAAATTTGTCGAGATTTATTCTCTGGCATATATGTGTGCAGATCACTTTGAAGCAAGGAAGAAAAATACAGGATTTTATGTTTTGAAGCAGGGAGTTCCAGAGGGACGTTCCAGCGAAGGATACGCTAGTTTTAAGCAAGTCAAGTCTTGGCCTTGGCACATAGAGGTTATTCCTGGAGTTGGTGTAGTGGGACTGGTGACTAATGAGGAGTTGTGCCAGGTAGTTTGGGGAATTTTTATTAAAAACTGTATGCATAAATTCTCCTTTACTGTAAGAGAGAGAGAGAGAGAGAGATGAGAGAGAGAGAGAGAGAGAGAGAGAGAGAGAGAGAGAGAGAGAGAGAGAGAGAGAGAGAGAGAGAGAGATTTTTTATATTTTTTATTTTGTCTCCGTATCTCTCTCAGTCTGCCTGTTTGTCGTCCTCTCTCGGAAGCACAACCAAACGCCGCGAAAAATGCGTACCCGAAGGAAAAGAAAAACGAAAAAAAAGAAGAAAAAAGGTGCGATCTGATGTTGTTTTCTTTTTCTGTTATTATGGGCATGTGCAGAAAGTTAAATGGTAAGCTAAACTTGACCCCTGGAGGGCAGCGCTTGTAAATAAGAAACATCCAAATTGCCGATTGCAGGAATGAAACCTGAGCATGACGGTTACATTTTCTGGCACCAGACGGAGAGGCACTGGAGAGCGCGGCAAGGTCACGACCCTTTTGATGACGGTTGTTAGGGAGCATGGGGAAAAAAACGTCACATGGTCTGCATGTGGCTTGGTGGTACAATAACAGCGTTTGAATTGTTTGACATTTCTGAGAAAAAGGGCTGACTACGTCACAACACCATGTGTCCGAGGGAAGAAGAGCTCAAAATGAAAGCCTTGAAATGAAAGATTTTAGAAAATGTCACTCATTTAATATCGAATTTAGAAAATGTCACTCATTTAATATCGAATTTAGACAATTAAGTGCATTCTTTGCCTCAATGCAAGGAATCTCGCTAGAACCAAGTTTGAACAGAATCAGGCACCCAGGGCAAACCTGAAGACGCCACCGGTTTCCGCCAAGCTGGCACTAACCCTTGATGACGTCCTGAATTCATGCGAAGTCGTCACTGCACACTCCGAGCACCGCTTTCCGGCAGCTTCCTCCAAAGAAGGAAGAATGTCGTACACCAGCGCTTGGAGTTTGTGTTTGGTTTAAACAAAGTTTATTTACAGTCATGAAAATATGGACAATCAAAATCATGGTATGAGCATTAAACAAGCTAGGCTTATAGTAAATGCTCACAAACATAATTTACTAATTAATTCATTTCGCAACAACGGGTATGTATGTTTATATTAAACAACATGAAAACAACAACAAAAATCAATCAAAAATCACGAGAGAGAGAGAGAGAGAGAGAGAGAGAGAGAGAGAGAGAGAGAGAGAGAGAGAGAGAGAATGCCCTTATGCGCTGTCAGTAACTATTTAATTGAGTTTGTCATTTCATGGCAAAACGGCCGGACTGGTAATGAAGTCTTGGACAGCTTTAAATATTAATGAGTTCATATTGTTTGATATGTTTGGATCCCCTTGCAGAAGGGTAGTAATGTTTAGCAAATTTGCAGGGAGTCTGAATATGCGTACCCGATGTTTGTGTTTACTGTTGACTGTTTTGAGTGGGGAGAGGAGGGGGGGGGGGGGTGGCGCTGTGTGAAAGTGTTTCAGTTTTCATGGTTGTTCCCTTTTGTTGTTGTTGTTGTTGTCAGAGCTTTTGTGAACGCTGTTCATCTGTTGATGATGACGGAGGACGCAAAGCTTGATTAAAAGGTGTGAAGGGACCCTCTCCTCACCAGCCCCGCGATCTGACAGGCTGTCTATGGGCTGGAAGTGCTTACCTCCCTTCCTCACGGATAGCCATCAGCTGGGTTATTTTTGCTAACAGCGATCTGGTCCTGCAGTTAGAGCTTATCGTTTTGTGTCAGCGAGTGGCGAGAAAACACATGCACACGTGTAAACTTCACACACACACACACACACACACACACACACACACACACACACACACACACACACACACACACACACACACACACACACACGAACGCACGCACGCACGCATGCACACACACACACACTTACATACGCACGTGCGTCACACACAAACGCACGCAAACACACATATACATAAGTGCGAACGGACACCAATACCCATGCATGTAAGCGCGAGCGCCCGCACACACACACACACACACACACACACACACACACACACACACACACACACACACACACACACACACATAACAACACCCAATAAACTAAACCAGAAATCGACCACAGTTCAAACTGTCAGCTTGCTGAATGATTTAAAAAGTTTCTGGCTGTTTTCCTTTCGATTTTGTTTGTGTGCAAAGTTTGATGGAAAGATTACGTGCAGCTCAGACCAGTCAGTACCTGACGAGTCAGAACCTGTCTGTCTGACGTCAGTCTTTGGGCGTCACGTCGGTCCTGAGATCTCGCGCGGGTCGGCACGGGGACGTAAGGCAGGCTGGGTGGAGCCCCGGGCAGAGTTATCCCCGCTTCCTCATCACACATCGTCTGCTTCCATCGCCACAGACTATTGCCACAAAGGTTTATACCAGCTTTTCTTTCATACCCACAGCATCGGCTCGGCAACTTGTGGCTCATCTAGGCGCGGCCGTGTACTATATACTCAAGCTGAAAAGTTGAAGGGCCTAGAAAGGCAGTTGTGGTGTACAAATCTCTCCAATCGTTTCAAAAAAACAACATATAGGTCCGTACTAACGTTCGAAGAGAAAAAAACAGTCTATTACTCACTTGTTTAAAACTTTTTCAGGGCCTCGATTAGGTTATAATGCGTTTATTTTGGCAAAAAGGTCGGAAAATACGGTCAACTGAACATTTCAAAACTAGCGCCATTTTGAATGCGAGATTCCGCGAGAGCCATTTTAAGCTAAAGGTCAACGGTCGGGCAGTGACGTCACAAACAGACAAGCAAACAAACGTGGAAGTCGGGCCTGTGTGAGTGTGAACAGGGCAACCGACTTGGACAAATTTCCAGTTCGAATCTCCAGGGATGAAACTCCTTTTTAGTAGTTTGGCCTTTGTTTATTACCCCCTTGATATTTCATCTTTCTTGAGCCTTGTTAGGTGCGTGGCGTTTCGGTCTTTTTCGTTGTGTTTACTCTAGCTTTCACAGTGGGCTAGACCTCATCAGGCAGCTTGCCTTTTATTGGGTGTTTTATTTTATTTCCCAGTTTAGCCTTGTTTGTTTCATCAGATGTAACGATGAAAAAGGTTTGTTAGTTCTAGTTCAATGGACTGGCGATTTCGTGGCCTCGCTGGGTTAGGTTTGGCCGGGTTGGGCTAGTTGCTGGTTCTTGCCATTCACTGTTTTTTCTCTTGGCTTGCCCTTTTGTTTCTCGAGTTATAGCGTTCATTTACGATGTACGAGTGATAGGGGGTAGTCTCGGTGTTTAACGAACCGCTCATGCTTTCTTTATGTGGGGTAGTTCGTGAGCGTCTGTTGCTCTGCCGTGTTGTCAGCTGAATGGATTGTATCGTGTACACGGATTATGTGTATCCAGCCTTTGTCTCGTTGCTCGCTGATATTTCTCTTTCTTTCCAAAAAGTATTTTTGGTTTGTTTTTCTCTCTTTCCCTCTTCTTTTCCACCATACGTTCTTTCTTTTTTATCTCTGGCTTATTGGCCATTTCGTACCCACTTGTTAGCTTGCCTGATTAAGGCAGCCATTTTCCATTTCTCTTTTCGTCTGCATTTGTTTACATCCCGATGCTTTGTCACCGGTAGTCCTGATTAGCGATTTGCTTGATCAGTCTGCAGCCTTTATTTTTCTAGATGGAAGCCGGGTTAGTGAGGGGTTAGTTAGAGTTAGTTAAGATTAATGTTACTTGTGGTTAGTTCGGCTTTCCATCTGTTTGTCGGCACAGTTATCTTTGTGCTTTTACGGCTGCAACAAATGTAGTCAATGTAGTCGTCCACTCATTTGTTGCAGTCAGTAGTCTATTAGACTGTTGTGATTTGGTGGTGTTTTTTCCACCTTATGTTTGCAGGTAGGCCACCGTTTGCGTATTTGAGGTGGTTTCAGCTGTTTTGTTTCTTTCATTTGGTTTCGGCTGTTTGCTTGACTGATTAAGGCAGCCCTTTTTCATTTGCCACCAGCTTTTGTGGTTTGGTCTTTCTTTTATTTGGTGTCAGCTGTTTGTTTGCCTGATTAGGGCAGCCATTTTTCGTTTGCCACCAACATTTGTGGTTTGGTCTTTCTTTCTTTGCCACAGGCATTTGTGTTGTTTTTGTTTTGTTTTTTTGTCACAGGCATTTGTGTACAGGTTCTTTCTTACACGGCTTTTTCTGCTGTAGGCATTCGTGCTAGACTTTCTGTCTTTGCCTTTTTTCTTTCTTAATGTCCTCAGATGCTAAAAAGCTTATTAGGGACAAGCTGCGATGTCGACGACTGGTGCCTTGAGAATGTCGCTATTTTTCCCTAAGCCCGGTTTTCCTTGGTCTAATATGTGCACAGGCAGCCGCGTTTCTGTTACCTTTCGGCTTTTACTTTTCTCTCGGTTGTTTTCATTGTTTTTGCCTCGCTTTTGTTTTGTTTTTTAGACAAGGCAGGGGTATTTGTTGGTAGTTCAATAGTTGTACCTCCTGTTTTTCCTTTCTCTTCTCCGTTTTTACCATGTCCGTTCGTTTTTTGTTTGTTTTCTTTTTCTCCCTTCTTCTCCTTTTTTCTTCTTCTGCATTTATTACGAGTTCATTCTTGCTGAGCATTTGTGTGTACTTTTGCTGATTTCCCTTTCATTTTCTGGAGGGTTTCTTGTGAAGGAGTTTTTTTCCCTTTTCTAATTTTAATCTTTGCTCTGGGTGCCAAGGTGTCAAATGTATTTCTGAGTCCTTTGGTCGGTCTGGATATATTCCTTGTAGAATTGGCAAGGACGGAGGTTTCACTGATCCGAAGAGACCGTTCTTTCCATCTACCATGGATCAACCTAGCGAAAGCCGGGCGATGCGTGACTGATACCCTTAGTAAAAAGTTCATGTCTGTGTGGGTGTCCACAGGGTAACCGACTTGGAACAATTTCCAGTTCGAATCTCCAAGGATGAAGCTTCCTTCGACTGCTATCTTCCGGGAAGGTGTGAAAGCAAAACAACGACCCTTTGGTCTGCAGCTCTGCGCATCCCACGGCCGCACTTTTGCGTGGCATTTTCGTTGTGGACCGACTGATGGTGAAAACGCGCCTCATTCGCCTTTCGCCTCAGTGGTCTGTTTGTGACGTCAGAGATCTACGTCACGGATCTCGCGCGTATTTCGAGATTAAAACAAGCAGACGAAATTCGGCCTGATGGGCATGCGTTTCTTCCTTCTTAATTTCATGGCAGTGACATTTTATTAGATTTAAAGGTCATGTTATGCACAAGACTTTCATAATTGGGTCGATTTTCAACGATCCTTCGCAAACAAAAACCGCCTTTCTGGGCCCTTTAAGGAACCTTTTACAGCTATGTGCAGATATTCAGACCTGAGTAAACTACGTCCACAACACCTCTTCGTGTGGAAGGCGTATTCCCAGGTTGACGTCTGTTCAGCACATCAGTATTGTAGTTCTACATCTCATTTTTCACCATTTAACCTTTCATTCAGTGTTGTTTTGTAGCTTGAAAAAGGGGGTTAATCCCGAAAATTCGCATTAATTTGTGTTTTATCCTAATAAGCAATATTCTTTTTAACCTTTCAAGTGTTTGGGAATCTGTCCGAGTGGTTGGATAGCAGTCGGTGCGTTACGAAAGCTGCTAAACTTCCAACTGCGCAGGGCTGCGCTTGCCCTCTCGGTAGATTTTGGCCAGTGGTGAAAAGGTTTACACCAGCGTGACTGACGGATAACAGATAACCTCTCTAGGGGGCCGCCCTCACCAACAGCCCGCTGAACTGAGATGGCAGTCCAGTAGGAGTTTTGCTGCTGCTGCTGCCGCTGCTGCTACTGCTGATGAAAATGATGAAATATTTATACAGCTTGAATCTCTAAAATAAAAATAGAGCTCTGCGTGCCCTTCAAAAGTTCAAATATAAACCATACCTACGCGCTGAGATACCTTAACAGTAAAACGACAATAACAATGACTACAAGCAGTTCAAATCACAACGAACTAAACAGGCAATACCGATATTACACACACATACACACGCGCGCGCACGCGCTCACACAGAACGCGCCCGCGCGCGCACACACATACACACACGCGCGCGCAGCACATGAATCCAGTATTTCGTACTTTAAGAACTAGTTGGGCGGGGGTGGGGGAGGGGTGGTGGTGGTCAGTAGAGGATTTGCTAGCAGTAATAGGTTTCAACAGATGGGTCTTCAGAGCGGTTTTAAAAGCAGTGGTTGACTGAATGTGTCTAATTTCACGAGGCACGGACTTCCAGACAGAAGGAGCAGAATAGGAAAAGGAGCGATGTCCATGTTTTGGTCTTAACACACACAAAAAAGGCGAAAGGAAGGACGCCTTCAGTGCAAAACGTAGCGATTCCATCGCTCCCTTTCTATACAGGGAGGCTGGTAAAGCCACCGTCATTTCCTCTTGCTCACGTGACCTTCAGGCGGCCCCTGGGCGGGTCCAGCTGCCTATGGCCCCGCGGAGGCTGGCTTTCTATTATCCTCCCATCACCGGGGGCCTTTGGAAGGCGCAGCAGCACGGCCTGCCACAGCGGCGAGTACGGACCGGCTGATGCGGAGGGTCTGCCGGCATCCTTTGGGAGCTAGGACTCCCTCCGCTGATAGTCTGTGGCCAAGTCTGGTGTGGACACCCTATTATTAACACTTTCACTGCCCGCAGTTACACTCCTTTTTTTTTTGGGGGGGGGGGGGGTGCTGTTTCCTTCCAATATGAGCCTAGAGAAACGGCTACTTTGACCAAAATTATTGCTTTTGAGGACTTTTCAAGAATTTGCGACTACTTGCAAATCAAGCAGAAAGTTGAACAGCATCCAATAAGCAGAATGGATGGTCTCTGTGATGACGGTGCCATGTGCTTGCGTGTGGTGTGAGCTCGTGCTGGTGTCTGTGTGAAGTGAAGTAAGTAAGTAAACATGGTGCTTAACGTCCACAGAAACCACAAGGCTTATTAGGGACGGGGAGAAGGTGGGAAGGGGGTATGGAGATGGGGGAAGAGGGAGATTATATACCTATCGTTACCTGTGTCAAGTGGTATACTGATTGTTTGGTTTGTGTTTAACTCTGCATTTATTGTTTTTAACTCTACATGTACTAATACGTATAGTTGTACTTTCTTGGGTGGGGAGGGTTGGGTGGGTGGGTGTGTGGGGGTGAGGGGGCGTGTATGTACTTTATCAGTTTAAATGCATTTGGCAGCTTTAGCTCTTGAGAGCCAACAGGTACGCACTGTGTATATCTGGCGCTGTGAGCACGCACGGTTTTGTTTGGAGATTTGTAGGCGCCATGTATAAATTGTCATGGATAATTCACAGCACTACAGAGCTCAGGAACTGTGTGAAAGTCGAGGTGGACGTCCTGGGCTCCCGACCCTAATAAACCTACGGTTTTTGTGGACGTAAAGCAACACTTCAACCAAAATCATAGCACTTTGTCAATGGCATCGCATGACGTCCTTGGGGCAGCGATAGGGTTAAGATAGGCCGATATCCGACCTACACTGATTTACCAGAAGGAACGTGTCGGGGCATTGAACTTAGCCCGGCCGCTCGCTGCGTGAGAGGGATAAAAGTATTGATCAGAAAAAACAAAAACAAAAAAACTGAGATCCAAACACAGAATAGGTTAAAAAAACAAAAAAACAAAAAACAAACTGGTATTTATTAGGACAACACAATCTACACATTTTCGGGGTAATCTCCTTTATCAAGCTACAAAACGACACTTAAACAACAGTTAAAAGGTAAAAAGCGATGAAAAAATGAGATGAAAAGCTAAATCATTTATAAAACGTGAATATAGACTTGATGTTCTTAAACTTTATTTCGTTTGAAAGTTTTTCGGTACTGCTTCCAACATAAATGATATCTGATGTGAACAAAGTGCCTACCCCATAAACAGCAATATACTTCGTGATAGTTTTTGTTTCTGGAAACAAACAAACATCCGGATCTTTCTCGAAGCTGCAGTAGATGCTCTTTGGGGTATCGACTGAGTTCGCCTCAGGCTTCCAACTAAACCAGCACTGTCTTGCCTTGGCAAAAGACAGCAGGTCAAATTTCTGAGAGAGAGAGAGAGAGAGAGAGAGAGAGAGAGAGAGAGAGAGAGAGAGAGAGAGAGAGAGAGAGAGAGAGAGAGAGAGAGACAGACAGACAGACAGACAGTCAGACAGACAGACAGACAGACAGACAGACAGACAGAGACAGAGAAAGACAGACAGAGACAGAGAAAGACAGACAGACAGACAGAGACAGAGACAGGGATAGACACAGAGAAGGACAGAGAGACAGAGACACAGAGAGAGAGAGAGAGAGAGAGAGAGAGAGAGAGAGAGAGAGAGAGAGAGAGAGAGAGAGAGAGAGAGAGAGAGAGAGAGAGAGAGAGAGAGAGAATGTTCCAGAGAACCGCCAATGTGTTGTGATGAGTGGGGCGGGGAGGAGGGGGTCGGAGGGGGGACCACTGATATAAAAAAAATGTACAGACATGTCGTGTCCAATTAGATGTGGACGCAGATGTAGATTTACTAAAACATAAACAGAAAACATCGATTGTCTCTCACATTTACCTCAGGGAAAGTGAACAAAGTGCCTACCCCATAAACAGCAATATACTTCGTGATAGTTTTTGTTTCTGGAAACAAACAAACATCCGGATCTTTCTCGAAGCTGCAGTAGATGCTCTTTGGGTATCGACTGAGTTCGCCTCAGGCTTCCAACTAAACCAGCACTGTCTTGCCTTGGCAAAAGACAGCAGGTCAAATTTCTGAGAGAGAGAGAGAGAGAGAGAGAGAGAGAGAGAGAGAGAGAGAGAGAGAGAGAGAGAGAGAGAGAGAGAGAGATTGAAAACTTTATTTTCTAAGGATTGTAGTTTAGGTTCATTTAGAGCTTTCTAACAACTAGTCCTTGCTAAACTACTGATTGGGTGACTAAGTGATTAAGAAAGAGAGAGGGAGAGAGAGGGAGAGGGAGAGAGAGGAAGAGAGAGAGAGAGATGGGGGAACCAGAGAGAGGGAGACAGAAAGCGAGGGAAAGGGGGGGGGGGCAGAAATCAAGAGAGAGAGAGGTGGTCGTGGGAAGGGCGGGGGATGGGGGGAGGGGGAGGGGGGGGGGCGGCGGTGAAGCATGATATGGCAGCTAAAATGTTAATTGGTATCCCAGAACGCGACGAAGATTCGTAACCCCCAAATGATGAAGTTGTCTGCAGATCATTTCCTCCTCCCCTTCCTTCCCCCAATCTCCGAGATTCCCTTTCCTAGTTTCGTTTTCATCTGACAACTTATCTGGACGTTGACAACATTCAATTCACTAACAGTTCGCTCGAAGGCAGTACACACAGGCAAATTAAGGTACAAAAACTGTCCGCAACCAATGTGGATATTCCCGGAAAAAGCACGGAAATCCAACGAAGAGAATCCAGTCTACCGATCTGAGTCCCTCACAATTAGGCTCACACATTAGCAGTATCGGCGACGAAAGTCTTTTTTCCTCACTCCTCATTATGAACGGACACGATATTAATGGTTGTGCGTTCATGTAAAAAAACTAAACAAACAACAAGAACAACAACAACAAAACACCGTAGATATTTTCTGCACCTATGTAATAATAAACTTTGATGGTTCTCTCTCTCTCTCTCTCTCTCTCTCTCTCTCTCTCTCTCTCTCTCTCTCTCTCTCTCTCTTCCGAAAGGATATAACAGTTGACACAAGAGAGTACAGCTTCGTTCGAGCCACTTGAAAGTTAACTGAGTCACCGTGACCTTCGCCAGAGTGGCCACGTGGTGGGCTAGCGTCATCCAACGTCAACGTCATCAGCCCATTACTCGCTCACGCAAGATCTGCGTTCCTATGAGGCCTAGGATCGACCACGCGGCGGTGTGAAGAAAGTCAATGCCGTTATCCGGTTTGCCCCTTTCGACATTCTGGACATCGATGACGTCAAACAGGTAGGTTTACAACTGCTTTAGTCTTGTGATTTCGTTTTAGAATTTGCGCTGTGTCTAGAGTGGTGCAATTTCCAAGAAAGCAGTTGTGTACGGACAGAAACACTCCGCTTGTGGTGGTTCCTTGACAATCGCTCACCACTAGTGCAGGTGAAATATTAAGCATTATGCATCAAACAACATCATTCAGGGAGGGGTGGCGTGGGGGTGGGGGTGGGGGGCTCAACACAACTAAACTAAGCCATCCCCGCAAAAGGTGATAGAAAAATGTCAAATTCAGTGCTCCAGTGTTTGGTTTCTACAGTCTCACCCCCACTCCCACCCCAACAACATCAACAACACAACACCAATAAACAGACAAATAACAAAACAAGCAACAACAAAAAACACGAAGAAAACAGAACACACACACAAAAACAACAACAACAACAAAACACCAATGAACAGAAAAACAACAAAACGAAAAATAAACAAACAACAAAACAAACAACAACAACAAAACACGAAGAAAACAGAACACACACACGCACACAACAAAAACAACAACAACAACAACAAAACACCATTGAACAGAAAAACAACAAAACAAACAACAACAACAAAACGGAAAATAAACAACCAAACAAACAACAACAACACACCAATAAACAAACAACAAAACAAATAGCAACAACAAAACGGAAAGTAATCAGACAAACAACAAAACAAACAAAAACAACAAGACACCAATAAACAGACAAGCAACAAAACAAGCAACAACAACACGAAGAAAACAGAACACACACACACACACACACACACACACACACACACACACACACACACACACACACACACACACACACACACACACACACACACACACACAACAACAGCAACAACAACAACAACAACAACAACAACAACAACAACAATCACAGCAAAACACCAATAAACAGACAAACGACAAAACAAACAACGACAACAACAAAATGGAAAATAGCATTACCACTAGGTTTTCAGCCTATGGCAACGAGAACCTTGAAAAGCTTTTCGCAGTTCGGCGACCGCTGCCGTCAATTACCCACTGGCCCAGAGGTTGCTTAAAAGGTCCCTTTGTTTATCCCTTCCTTATCACACCCCGTCAAACAACTTGTGTTCCTGCCGCTTTCTGTGTGAAACGGTAAATGGCTTTTAGCTCGGCCTTTATGCACCAAGCTCGCCGTGTGCTTCTGCACACAGAGGGACAGATGTGATGAATGGTGGACTAATTAAGTTCTGTGAACAAGAACAGCAAAACAGTCGATTTATTTTTAACGCTTAACGGCCAGTACTCCACAAAGGTCCTATATCATGACGAAATTTATTTTTGTGTTCCGATGCCACGTATCGTGACGAAGTTTACACCTGTGTTGATATGCCATATATCATGATAATCTTTACACCGGTGCTCATAAACCGTGGCGAAATTTATGCTTCTGTTCAAAGATTCAGATATCATATATCATCGCGAAACTAATACATGTGTACAAACGTCATATTATGGCGACATTTATACCTGTGTTCCCATGCTTTGCAACATACCACGGCGTAATTGGCAGCTGTGTTCAAATGTCATTTATTTCGGCGAAATTTATAATGCCTTTAGATGCGACATATGACGGCTAAATTGATACCTGTGGTCAGAATATCTTTTATCACAGCGAAATCTATGCTTGTGTTTGTCTAAAATGTACGTTTTTTTGTTTTGTTGTTGTTGTTGTTTTTGTCATAAGATGTTTGCACAGCGCAGTGAGTTTAACTTTGGTTACAGAACAGCGCTTTGTAAGAATTATGATGATGATGATGATGTTCAAATGTCATAATTATGTCACGGTGAAATTTACGCACGTGTTCAAATGTCATATATCAAGGCGAAATTAATAATGTATTCAAGTGTTCAAATGTTATATATGAAGGCAAAATTTAGACACGTGCTCAAACGTGATATATCAATGGACAATTTTGACAAGTGTTCAAATGTGATATAATTATTATCAAGGCAAAACGTTGACATGAGCTCAAATGCCATGGATCAAAACGAACTGTACACAAGTGTTAAATTCACAAAAAATATGATGATGAAACACAACTGATCGTATCGTGCATGTCATATTATATTCTATGACCTGCGAGAGCAAATGGAGTGAGCGTGACGGTATCGTGACGATATCGTGACGGTCTCGTAAAGGCTTAGGCTGTACGCCGTAGCTGCATACGCAAAGGACAGAGAGTAAGGCGTGTGACCCCCCCCCCTCCCCTCCCCCACTCGACCCCTTCCTCCGCCTTCCTTCCCTTCCCTCCCCTTGTGTTAGCCTGAGGTGGACCAACTGACTCCGTTTGGACTGTTATTATTATTGCTAGTTTTTAGATACTTTTTTATGTTCAGTTTTAAGCATGTGGACATATATACATACACCAGACATACACATGAATACAAATATGTACAGACTATACAACGGTGTCAAAAAAATAAAAAAATAAAAAAAATGAAAAAAATACCAAGGACAAGAAAATATAAACAAAGCTGACAACAACAAGAAAAAGAAAAAACAAACAAAATAACAACAACAACAAAAACAGGCACAGCAACAGCAGTAACGGCAACATGTACAAAGTGACGAAGGAATGGGACAGTAACAACAGCATTAACGGCAACATGTACAAAGTGACGAAGGAATGGGACAGTAACAACAGCATTAACGACAACATGTACAAAGTGACGAAGGAATGGGACAGTAACAACAGCATTAACGGCAACATGTACAAAGTGACGAAGGAATGGGACAGTAACAACAGTATTAACGGCAACATGTACAAAGGGCAGAAGGAATGGGACAGTAAGAACAGCAGTAACGACAACATGTACAAAGTGACGAAGGAATGGGACAGTAAGAACAGCAGTAACGACAACATGTACAAAGGGCAGAAGGAATGGGACAGTAAGAACAGCAGTAACGACAACATGTACAAAGGGCAGAAGGAATGGGACAGTAAGAACAGCAGTAACGACAACATGTACAAAGGGCAGAAGGAATGGGACAGGAAGAACAGCAGTAACGACAACATGTACAAAGGGCAGAAGGAATGGGACAGTAAGAACAGCAGTAACGACAACATGTACAAAGGGCAGAAGGAATGGGACAGTAACAACAGCAGTAACGACAACATGTACAAAGGGCAGAAGGAATGGGACAGTAACAACAGCAGTAACGACAACATGTAAACAGGGAAGGAACGGGACAGTAACAACAGCAGTAACAACACGTACAAAGCGGAGAAGGAATGGGGCAATAGCAACAGCAGTAACGACAACATATAAAAGGGGAGAAGGAATGGGACAGTAACAACAGCAATGGGTGGGGACAGAGGAGAGGGAGGGGGGAAAAGGAGAAGGGGGGGGGGGGTACATAGCAATCGTGGTACTTGGCGTAGGAGCACCAGAGTATTACATGTTAATTAGCATCCGTAACTACGTAGACATGATGTGAGAATGTAGACACGGTCATACAATCAAATTTAGCCGTTTGGAGCGTTACGTGTTGTGAATTATACAGCTTGACCTGGCAAATACCGGTCTCTAGGGCTATCAGTTAAACAAAAAATAGCTTCTACTCCCTGTGGTAGCTGACAGTTGCTAACCCCTGGGGTATTCAAGTCTTCTGATTGGTTTTCTACCATGTGGAGGTAGCGGGCAGCTGCCAGTCCCCGGGGTATTAGCTTTTTACGTTGCGTTTTAGTTTTTGTTGGTTTTTCTTTTCTTTATTTTTACCCTGCGGAAGTCATAATTATGTAGGAATAAAAACATACTTGACAATATTTGTATTAAAAAATTGTCGAAATACAGTTTTTAGAATTTTGATCACGAATCATGATATGGGTAGTCCATTATTTTCAGCATATTCATGGATTTCTCAGACAGCGTGATGCGCCGACCGGACGTAAATAAGACCTAGATCTGGATTACAACTGACCAATCAAAAAAGTGTAATGCGCCCCCAGACGTAAATGAAACCTGGATCAGGATCACAACCGGTCAATCACAGCGTACGAGTGCCCCCAGACGTCACTAAAACCTGGATCAAGATTACAATTGACCAATCAGGCGGCAGACAGACGGCCCCGACTCAGGCAGGGACGCCGTTTCACAAGATCTGCACGTCACGGGACACAGGAGGCAATCCGTTTAATTAGATCTACTTTTCAATGGCGGGTCATCGTTCAGGATTCGCTGGTCATATGTAAAGATTATGACGCAGCAGTTACGTCTCCCCAGGGTATCGCCAGCGCTATGATGCTGTGGGGCTGAGGATTTAAAGGGGATACGGGGTGGAGGGAGGATGGTGGGGGGGTGAGGGGGTTAGAAATACTGATGACCTGGTCTGCAAATTAAACTCCAAGACCCGCAGTCCCCGGTCGATTATTTCATGTTTTTGTCCTATTTTCCCGGGTCAGGGAAGTGAGTTGTCTACGAAGCGAGACATGGATTCAAGCTGCAGAACAGTGTAGTTTACCGCAAAACAGACATGTGTCTTCGGGTACTTGCCAAGCCGCACAGGTATAAGAATTTGATTATTTCATAACCTGCATTTAGTGTATAGGCCTCTACTTCATCTGCGATATGAAGGGAAACAGAATCTGCCTTTATAGCAAAACAATACAGCTAGCCCACCTATTAACATGTGATAATCCAGTGCATAACAAACGATGGAAGATGAATTTCCTGTAGGTTGCAGAATGGCTTTTCTGAGATGTGATGAATTGAGGGTGTAACGAGATCGCTGTGCAGGGAGTTGCTGTTCGTGGTGATTGCGTCCCTTGCCTTGGGACACGATGGGTGTTTTGTTTCACTCATTGTGTCAGTGCTCTTACATTATGATGAATCAAGAACCCAGAAGTTTTATTCATCTTCTGTAAACACAAGAAATTAGATTTACAGCTACGAGCTAAATAAACTCTCTCTCTCTCTCTCTCTCTCTCTCTCTCTCTCTCTCTCTCTCTCTCTCTCTCTCTCTCTCACACACACACACACACACACACACACACACA
>OY757550.1:1750514-1755514 GCA_963584105.1 Alviniconcha strummeri
GTGATACCCCAGTCATTTTCGTTATTTTCAACAAGAACAACAAAAGAAACAAATCACTAAGTAACAAGGTCCAGTGACAGGTATTTTCATGGCACCACTATTTCCGGTATTCTCATCACGGACAGCAAACAAAGGGAGCTGAAAAAGCTCGAGGGATGTCAGTGATATCCATTATTTCTATTTTACAACCGAGAACACAGAGAAGTATGACAATAAACAGAAGAAAATACGACTGACAAAACCACTTTTGCCACGACCTCCGTCAGATCAGTTCTTCATAACCCGTGTGTTCCGACCATTACTTTCCAACATCATCACCGTCAGCGACAACAACACCCCGATCCGGACATAACCCGTACTAACACTCGCCTCGTAACACACAGCAACACCACCACCCCGTCCCCTACGAGCGAGAAATCAACCCCCATTATTCCGGTCATTATTCTGGTAACCGAAGCAGCCTCAGTCCAGCATTACCGCTACTACCACCACCCCATCATCCCACCCTCCCGTTCTCCCCGTCCCCGCCCTTCCCGAACCAGCACCTGATGAATCTGTGCAGAACGTCCATCCACAATGCCTGTCATTCTCCCATTTCCAGTTTTTCGGATAGCTCCCGAACTGCCTCACTGTCTGCTTCTGCCTGCTGGAGATGGCACCTCGGCAGTTCTACCGCTCCGCAAATTAGATTTGTATTCAGTTTTACGGCCATCGCGTTCCTTAATCGGTCCTGTAATGGCGCTGCCTTGGCGCGGGTAGGGGGCAAAATACTTAATTCAATAGAGACAGGGCCCGTGGTGAAGTCGGGGAGGGGGTGGGGGTGGGGGTTCAGAGCCTGGGTGCAAAAACGGCTTTACAGTAGTTACCGTCGTTTTCGCGTAGAGGTCGTCCATATGCAATCGTCATGGATGCAAAAATTAAAAACAAAACCACAGTGTCAGAAACGTCAAGGCAGCCAATCGCAAGCAGGAGAGAGCGAGCGTGCGCACGCGTGAAAAAGAGAGAGAGAGGGCGGGGGGCGGAGAGGCAGACAGACAGACAAGGGGGGTTGGGGGAGTGGGGGGGGGGGGGGGGGGCGAGGGGAGAGGGGAATAGAAGAGAAAGGGGGAGCTGAGAGGAAGACAGACAGACAAAGGGGAGTGGGGGGGGGGGACGGGCGATGGGAATAGAAATGGGGGGGGGGGGGGCGGAAAGGCAGACAGACAGACAAGGGGGGGGGGGGGGATAGAAGAGAGAGGGAAGGGGGCGGAGAGGCAGACAGACAGACAGACAAGGGGGGGGGGGCGAGGGGAATAGAATGGGGGGGGGGGGGTTGGAGAGGCAGACAGACAAACAAGGGGTGTGTGGAGGGGGGGGGAGCAACGGGAGGGGGGAATAGAAGAGAGAGAAGAGAAGAACAAAGCGGGCACCTGGAGAGAACCTTGGAGGAAACAAAACAATTGAGAAAGACGACATAAAAACGGAAGAGCAATCAGAAGGGTAAACAAAACAAAACAAAACAAACAAAACAACAACAACAAAAAGAGGAAAAAGAAGAAAAAAAGAAGAAGAAAAAAGAAGAAAAAAGAAGAAGATTTAAACAAAAAGGAAAAATAAAAAGATCAAGGACAGCAGAGAAACAAAAATGGAGAAAAAGAACATTGAGAAATAAAGCAAACACACCGCTGCACCCCCCTGCCCAACACACACACACACACACACACACACACACACACACACACACACACACACACACACACACACACACACACGCGCGCGCGCGCGCGCGCGCGCGCACGCACGCACGCACGCACGCACACACACACACACGAGCGCGCGCACACTACATAACCCCTCCCCCACACACTCCCCACCCTCGCCCCCGTTCCCGCCACCAGCCCACACAACTTACAGTTTCATAGGTTTCAAACAGAAACGAGGATGACAAAAATGGTCAGCGGGTGACAGAAAGCTGCCAATTACCCAAGACGGATGTCTCCGCGAGGACCGATACTCCTCCCCTCCCACTCCCGCCTCCCGCAGTGGTCTCAGCACGGCACCGACCCCAGGGAGCCCAGAAATCCGATTGAAGCAGCTCATCGTTTTGAGGGCCGGGCGCGCGGAGTGGCCATTTTAGCCAGGTCAGGTTATTCCGCTTGACTTGTTCGAGCGATGGGCTCGCCCTCACAACCGCGTACCGAGAGGGCAGTTTGGTGGCAGGCTATCCAGTGCAGGGGACCACCGGGGTCTCAGAGGTTCTCATGATTGTTCTCTTCCTTAACTACCTTCAAATCGGGGTCGGTGTGACCTGGTGGAGGTCCGTTGTTCATCCGGTGCTTTGTTTGTTCTCTCGAGAAATCGTCGAGCTAATTAACTATTAAAATTTTAGTCTTAGTCGATTCACTTTTAGCCGTAACCAGCCTTGTTCTTCTCCTCTTTCTGCTTGTGTTTGTTATTTCCTTCCTCCTCTTCTTCTAATTCTCTCGCCATTGCTGCAACTTTTATTCTGGTCTTGAAGACGATGACAGGGATGGCGATTGCTGATTGCAGTTGCTGACGTTGTATGTAGTTGCTGGCGTTGTATGTGTTGCAGTTGCTGGCGTTATATGTGTTGCAGCTGCTGGCGTTGTATGCAGTTGCTGGCGTTGTATGCATTGCTGGTGTTGTATGTGTTGCAGTTGCTGACGTTGTATGTAGTTGCTGGCGTTATATGTGTTTGCAGTTGCTGGTGTTATATGTGTTGCAGTTGCTGACGTTGTATGTAGTTGCTGGCGTTGTATGTGTTGCAGTTGCTGACGTTGTATGTAGTTGCTGGCGTTGTATGTGTTGCAGTTGCTGACGTTGTATGTAGTTGCTGGCGTTATATGTGTTGCAGTTGCTGACGTTGTATGTAGTTGCTGGCGTTATATGTGTTGCAGTTGCTGACGTTGTATGTAGTTGCTGGCGTTATATGTGTTGCAGTTGCTGGCGTTGTATGTGTTGCTGTTTTAGCCACGCGGCAAAAGAATGAACCCTTTCACGAATTCACATAGACTGCTGTGTTAGTCATTTGGCCAAAGTAATAAACTCTTTCGCAATAGATAGATAAAATGGTCAATAGATAAATAAGTAGAGAGATAGAGAGATAGATAGAGATATATAGATACACAGATAGGTAGACAGAGAGACACACAGACAGGCAAATATATAGGTTACTGTGTTTCGTCATTTGTCCAAAGGAATAATTATGATACACAGATTAACTGACTGGTAGACTGACGAACTGACTTTTTTTACGACCAGTCAACCACTTCGGTTATATCAGACCTAAACCATTTCATATCAAACAACAAATAAATAAAACAAAAGCACAAAAGCACAACAACAGCAACAAAATGGCAGCAAATTGCAATGGCCTCTCATCACAGAACCTACTCTGACCAGACGTCTCAATTGTAGCCGTTGCTCCTGGCTACGGACCTGACCACACATTGCTCATAGAGACAGATGACTGCGGGAAGCTGGAACTACACCGTGGACATCCCGCCAGCTCCAACGTTCACTGGGCCAGGAATGATGAAGCCAATAACAGCAATGAATATTCTCAGCGCGTCAACTCCTCACGCGTGTGGCTCTGGGGTACGCTGGACGTTCTTGAGGCCTGCAGTTAGCTGTCTGCAGGTTCTGTTCGTGAGCAGTTCGAACCCACTTACAACTGCTGTACCGACGTGCCATTGGGCTTCTCCAGTTAAATCAAATACTCTTCTTTTTCTTTTTGTGAACTTGAAAACGAAGGTGTAGGGATGTTTATATAAGAGGATGAGGAATTGAATTGGAGTATCCGCCCCCCCCCCCCCCACCCTCCCCGCCAGAAAAAAATCTCAACTAATCTGAAAATCGGTATCACATAACTATTACTGCTAAACATCAGCGACATATGACAGGAAGCGAAATTTTGCCTTCGTGTGCGTGTGTACATATATTTTTTTTATTTGTGTGTGTGTGTGTGTGTGTGTGTGTGTGTGTGCGTGCGCGCGCGAACCTGTGTATGTGTGAGAGCGCACGTGCACGCATGCCATACCAACAAGCCTGTGCAACATGTTTAAAAAACGGCACAGCCAAGCCACCACTGACTTTGTTTCCAGTTCCTTTCGCAGTGGTATATATACACACTCCGGGATATCCAAACAGGCCAACTCCACTCCATATCTCTGACGTTTTCCCAACGGTGCTATCGAGACACTTCCAATGTTCGTCTGACTGACCATGGCACTTTCTCGTCCTTTCAGCAAGATGGTCGAGCGCTTCTTCTTTCTACGAGTCTCTCCTCCAGGCGGTCGATGGTTTGATGTCCTTGGCTTTGTGCCCGATGATACTATTTTCCAGCTCCGGAACACTCAGATCGTCAGAGGGCTTGGAGCGTGTCCATGACATGGAGCAGATCCACAGGGCGTTTGAGGACAGACGTCGAACACTGCTTCACGGCACCTTCTGCTTCTCACGGCACTTCACCTTTTTTCTTTTTCTTTTTTATAGCAAATACTTCGTGTATTTTTTTTAATTATTTTTTTATTTGAAATAAAATGTGGACATGATCCTCTAAGCGGGCTCCTAATGAAATGAACAAAACCATCCATCTTGATTTGCGGACAGGTTCTGCGTGAACATTAACGCTTATTTACCCTGCGATTTCCACGCTAAAAAATCCCTCACCACACACTTGAACTTCAGCCATGTCCCCCCTCCACACCCACTCCCACACACACACGTATTAAGTTTTGTGGGCTGGCGAAGTTTAATGGACATTACGAACGACACTGTACATGACGATTCAATCCGTTATCTAAGCAGGACAATCCGCTGTATCATTTGTTTAGGCCTACACAACGTCTTAACCGCTTCACTGCCACAGGGTTTAAAATTTCGGGGCTGACAAAATGCACACATACATCCCTCCAGACTGTATATTTGATGGACATATAACAAATGTACTTTCAACACTGTGCATTTTGATAGAAATCCTTTCACCTGCTCATGTGAAG
>OY757550.1:1758014-1760947 GCA_963584105.1 Alviniconcha strummeri
ATCAAGGTCTTGTTTAAGTGATCAAGGTCTAGTTTCAGTGATAATCTTGTTTAAATGATCAAGGTCTTGTTTAAATGATCAAGGTCTTGTTTCAGTGATAATCGTGTTTGAATGATCAAGGTCTTGTTTAAGTGATCAAGGTCTTGTTTCAGTCAGTAATCTAAGTCTTGTTTCAGTGATCAAGGTCTTGTTTTAGTGATCAAGCTCTTGTTTCAGTAATAATCTTGTTTGAGTGATCAAGGTCTTGTTTCAGTGATTAAAAGGCTTGTTTCAGTGATCAAGGTCTTGTTTCAGTGGTCAAGGTCTTGTTTCTGCGTTCAAGGTCTTGTGTTAGTTATCAAGGTCTTGTTTCAGCGGTCAATGTCTTGTTTCAGTGATCAAGGTCTTGTTTCAGCGATCAAGGTCTTGTTTCAGCGATCAAGGTCTTGTTTCAGCGATCAAGGTCTTGTTTGATGTTCACAATTTGTCATGCGCAGTAATTATAGCCACTTTGGATGTTATGGATGGTACACTGACATAGCTGGCTTTTCGTATACGTGTTCTGTGCTCTAGTTTGTCCATTTTCCCCGTTTTGGGGAGAATTCCATCCCGTTTCGTTCAGTGACGGAGAGTCAGCAGTGAGAGCTTTGCCTATAGTCGCAGATATAGTGTAGGAGCAGAAACCTGTGGTTCACTTCATAGTTCGATATATAGTAGGAGCAGAAACCTGTGGTTCACTTCATAGTTCGATATATAGTAGGAGCAGAAACCTGTGGTTCACTTCATAGTTCGATATATAGTAGGAACAGAAACCTGTGGTTCACTTCACCACACAAAACGGGAGCAGCAGATACACGTGAATCACTTTACACTGTAGGTGGTAGCATAGCACACAGAAACATGTGTGGGATCCTGCAAGAGCTGTGTGCTTCAAGACGTCAAAGACAGTACTATGTAAACCTGCTGCAATATGTTCCATGATGTTGAATTTGGTGAGTTCTTTTTCTTTTGTCTGTCGCAATGTCTTGTGAATACTGAAGTTTGCAGCTTCAAGGTATCTGCATTGGCGCAACACCTGTAAAACTAAATTTAGCGGATTGACTGAATCTCCGCAGGCCTATTTTACGAGAGAGAGAGAGAGAGAGAGAGAGAGAGAGAGAGAGAGAGAGAGAGAGAGAGAGAGAGAGGAGAGAGAGAGAGAGAGAGAGAGAGAGAGAGAACGAACGAACTTACGAACGAAAGATTTATCGAACTAGGCCGTCTGCCCATGTCAAACAGGGAGGTGGGGGATGGGGGGGAAACTTTTTGTGCATAAACAATGTTAGCATCAAAACATTCCAACAGAGATTCTCTCCTTACACCACACACACACACACACACACACACACACACACACACACACACACACACACACACACACACACACACACACACTCACACACACACACACACACACACACACACACACACACACACACACACACACACACACACACACACACACACCACACACACACACACACACACACACACACACAAATAAAAAAAATATATGTACACACGCGAGTGCCCTTGGAAGCTCAAAAATGAGACAAAAGTAAACAGCAATACAAAAGCATGTGGCTCACAATACCTGATCAAGCTAGGATCGCGTTGCTAATACTATTGGCTCTTAGCTCCAAGGCCTTGGAAATATAGATTACAAGTGGAAAGGATGGTCTTGTATCTGCTAACAGGACTGCCACCCACCTTAAAAGCAGAAAGGCGGTTATAAAACTTAGAAGGCAAATAAGTTTCTCTTAGCGTTTTATATTTTGGGCATACTAACAAAAAATGAATTTCTGATTCGTTGGTGTCGCAAAATGGACAGGTAAAAATGTCTGGTACTTTTTGTGAATATCGCAGACGATGTGTTTTAAAGGGGATACGCCTAGTCTGAATCTGACCAAATGCTTTCTTAAAACAGCTTTTTTAACAGTAAACAAATATCTGAAAGAGAATGACTTTTTTAAACCCATGGCACCGTACAATTCTTGAGGACAGCAGTCAATTAATCGCTGTCTAAACTCGCACAAAAATCTTTTCGTGTTACAGACTCCCTGGTTTTCCCAAACGAATCCGAAGCCGCATCGATACAATGTAAAACAAACAAAAGAAACCCAGTTATTCTTGTTCTTACAATGTAAGTCATAAAGCATTTTGTATGATTTGGAAGGGAGGCGATTGTCTGGCATTCTTACAAGGTTCAGCCAATATTTAATACATCTTGTGTATGTGTTAACATAAAGAGGATATCTACCGGTTTCCCCATAAACTAGTGCGCTTGGAGTTCTTGTGCTAACATTCAAAATAGTTTGATAGCAAACAGATGTACTCTTTCAATTATACTATAGTCAGCCATAATTCCCCAAACCTCAGACCCATAGGTTAGCATCGGTTGGATCTGGCAATCAAATAGCTTATAGAATAGCTTGGGACATTGCTCTCCCAGCCTCCACAGAAGTCTAAGAATACCCAGTACACCTTTCCTGGCTCTGTTGGACATATCTTTAAGTGCATACGAAAATGTTAAGCCAGTGGAAAATATTATACCTAAGTATTTGTAGTAGTTAACAATGTTCAGTTTCATACCGTCATAAAACCATTTCTCTCTAGCAGCTATATATCCGCCTTTTCTAAATATAACTACCTGGGATTTTTCAAAGTTAACAACAAGGTGTAATCTTTTTGCCATGTCTCTTAGCACATTGAGCTGTTGTTGGAGGCCAACAATGGTGTTAGACAGGAGAACAACATCATCCGCAAAAAGCATGATCAAAATTTGTAGGATATCTAGTGATAGTGTGATACCGTGTTTGCCTTTTAGAACAATTTGGTTGGCAGGTTCGTTTATATGAAGGGAGAACAAAATTGGGCTACAGCTGTCCCCTTGTTTGAGGCATCGACTACACATG
>OY757550.1:1761147-1774538 GCA_963584105.1 Alviniconcha strummeri
AATGCCTTTCCTGATCCAAGGCTTTTTGTTTCGCAAAGCCATTTGAAACTGGCAAACGGCCGCGGGAAAACGGCAAGTGAAAGTAGTGCGCGGGGGGAGAAGAAATCAACCCCGGTCAATCGTTGTCAATTTCCCTCAGCCCGCTCACTTGTCAATTTCGCGCCACACCAACTAGACAGGGGCAGTAATTTGGGCGGGGGCTTAAGATTGTTTCAGGGGCGAAACAAAATCAAAGTCTGCTGTTCCGGGCCCCGTGCCCCGGGTTTTTGCTTGTCGCCTGGATGAGGTGAAAGTCAATGCAACACCCTCGCTCTCCGTGCAAATTCGCAGTGAGACTGGGTTAGGTAAAGTTCGTTGAGGGTGGAGGAGGGGGGGGGCAGAGAGAGAGAGAGAGAGATGGGCAGGCGGAGAGAGAGAGAGAGAGAGAGAGAGAGAGAGAGAGAGAGAGAGAGAGAGAGAGAGAGAGAGAGAGAGAGAGAGAGAGAGAGAGTTGATTATAAACGTCGTATCAACCTCACAGGGTCACCGCAGGACGATCACATTCTAACAGAAGCTAATTATACACATTTTGAAACTCTTCTCCTACGTAAACCCTTCCTCAAGTCAGACCTACACTATCAGGCCACAAACACACAAATATGAAACAAACAAACGAACAAATCCACACGCATCAAACACAAATGCTTGAAGAATATTCCCGCCAGTATTGTCCTTGCTAAACAAAGACAAAATAATAAAGCATATCAGGCTAGTACTATCTTCGATCATTCTGTCTGATTTATCGATACCAGATTAAATTATTTGTTGTTGTTGTTATTGTTGGTATAAATGCATAGTGGTCATTCTGCCAGGTGGCAGCAAGCTGCACATATCAGCCATCATCTCACAGCTGGTCAACAAGAGCCTTACAACAAAAACAAAAAAACAAACAAACAAACAAACAAAAAACAAACAAATATCTGAACGAAAAGTATTGGAGAATATTCTGGAACAAAGTCAGGAGAACGGACAATTAGTAGCAAAAGAGACATCACTCAAAGGACAGCGGGACAAGGCAGAAAACCACCGAGAGGGGCTAGGCTGGGGAATCCATTGACAGCCCTGAGATTCCAGACAGGACTGTGGAAAAGACGTCAGATGAGCACAACAGCACAGAACCAACCCGCCTGCAGTGTTGGGTTCGCGTGACGTCTTTCCAGTCTTAATTAACTCCATTTGTTTGTTGATCCACACAGGCGCTCTGCGCTTCGCCCTGTTTCACGTTGGAGGAATAAAGACCTAAGTGCAAATTAGCGACCGGCCGGCTCACAAAATACATTTTACGGACTTTTACATTCTCCCACCCCGCCAAACCATATCATTTCATCATTGCAACTTCAAGCAGCTTTCTGAGTACATTTGCGTGGTGTCTTTTCTTTTTTTTTCTTTTTCTTTTTCTTTTTTTCTTTTTCTTTTTTAAACTTGAGCGTTTGTTGAGCGTCTCATCTCGAGATGAGCCTTAAGCGCTTCGCACTGATAACTGTATAGCGCTTTTCTCAGCTTATGAGCAGACCCACGGCTGGTGCCACGTAAAACTGCTGCCGACTCGGCACATGTTCTGTTTAGACCGTAAAACCAAGAAGAACTTTACAGTGTCACATGTTCTGTGTAGACCGCACAACCAAGAAACACTTTACAGGGTCACTTATTCGAAGCCGCATAACAATGTGTGAATATATAATTATTTGTGACAATATATGACTTTGCTAAGAGCCACATACGCAGGATGCATGAGTGTTTAGCTGTAACCTGCCACTTGCACTTTTGGCAGAATGGGCGGGATCTTTTACATGCTACTGCTGGGGTAGAACGGATACTGAAATAAGAGACAGCACAGAACATTGACCACGGAGAAGAAAATTCTCCCGCCGCTCCTGTCGGCACTCGAACCCGAGTCCTTTTGATCACGATTCCGTCGCTCTACCACTGAGCTATCCCCGCTCCCTGCAGTGGATCAACCAGCAGCAATATCCACGACAGCTGATGTCTGTCAGTGATGCTCACTGCTGATGCAGTGACTTGCTGTTCGTCTGCAACAAAAGGTCTGCAGTCAGACTGATTGACTTTTGATATTTAAAGCTCAGGCAACAGATACAGTCGTATCAAGGACAACATCATCTGGTGAGAAGAAATGGAACGCATAAGTCAAAGTCTGAGTCATCGTTTACGACACGCAGACATGACTATTTCGGTGGAGGAAGACGAATGAGCCAGAATACAGATATTAGACTTACAGATATTTAGCAGTACGCCAAGCTGTTTTCTAGTTCACTCCAGGCCTGCACGAAGGAATCTTAGCCAGCTGAGAGTTTTCAGCAAAATATAAACAAAATTCTGTGACTGTGGTTCCCCAACCCGACGTGTGATAAAATACAACGACGCATGATACTTTTAATGAAACAAGCAGATAGAAGGCAGTTTCCTTTCGTAACTATGAACAATTCTCAATACTTTTTTAAACGGTTTAATCGTCTGCTACTTAAGACTGGATCACGCGAAATTCGGGCAAAGGCCTCTGTAAAGAATTCAGCTGTCAGGAATGGTAGACTCCACACGTTCTCTCCCAACTCTGGCATGCCTCCTGGCGCTGGCTACTTCCGGGTTCGCATAACTACCGTGGTTGCCTCTCGTGAGTTGCCCGCCTGTCTTTACAAAACGGACAGAGATTTCCTTTCCACAGCACAGCGTGTCAAGACCAGTGCAGGGCAGTTGTGACTAGGACTAGGTTCTGCAACCTTGTGCAGGTAACGTGCGTCCAGTTTCCTATTAGTGATTAAGAGAGAATACAGAATAATACAAAATAAACCAACAGACAAAGCAGCAACAACCACAACAACCGCAACGAGAACAAAACAAAATGTAAAAATAAGGAATGACCAAAGAACACACACACACACACACACACACACACACACACACACACACACACACACACACACACACACACACACACACACACACACACACACACACCACCACCACCACCACCACCACCACCACCACCACTACCACCACCACCACCTCCACCACCTCCACCACCACCACCACCACTACCACCATCACCACCACAACAACAACAACAAAGTAAGGGGGCGGAGTGAAAACAATCAGAAGAGGAAGCCTGTCGTCGACTGGAACAACTACAGTAGCTATGGGTAAACTCCGTAAACAGGACTACAAATACAAATGTATCTTACCAGTAACATAAAAAAATATATAACTACACAAGCAGTCAATGAAAGATGGTCGAATGATTATGCAATCAACATGTACTGGTGTCTGCCTGATTAGTTAACTTTTGTAATGGAGGACTTGTAGGTCGGCATGTTTGAAGCCTAATTCCATAATCAAGGAATCTAGTTCCACTGACCGATGCCGGCTGATGGACTACAATCAGTCCATTTATCGAGTGCCAGACTGAGCCGAGACGGCAGATTCTTTTCTTCGAAGCCACGATACCGCTGAAGCAGCGGCGACGACAATACTCAAGGGAGACCACTCTCCGGGGACCGTATCACACCGGACTCGCGCGCACGAGAGTTCCCACAACAGGGGGAGGCTAATCTGAACTTCACGCCACACAGACTCTCGTGAATATTTCACGCCGATAAAGGCGCAAAAAGCAGCGACCTCTCCGCTGTAAGATAAACTCGTCAGATTTCTCTAGCGTTGGAACCGTCTTTACAACTGCGCCTCACCAGCTTCCACTTCTCGGGTCCTCTATTGCTCGCCTGGCCTCCTCTGGGCCATGTGAAGTGAGATCTTCCTCATGCTGAATGAAACCGAAAGGGGAAAGAGAGGGGAGGATCGCGGAGGTAAGGAAGGAGAGGGAGGGGAGGGGTGGAGTAGAGAAAACAAAACTGTTAAGAGTTATACAAAAACGTAAGGAAGGAGTGGAGTGAAAATGGGTCGAGCTCAACTATGTCACGGGTGAGGAAGGCTGAGGTTAACGGTGTCGCTGCTAGTGGTCTGATGACAGTTCCAGTGTTGGAAAGCTGACTGAAATGTACTGTTTTTAGGCAACCATTAGTTGTTGTTTTTTTATTATCGAAGGGTTTGTATCTGTTTCTTGCATTGTCGTTCAGGGCCATTTCCAAACTTTTCGATCTATAGAAAAAGCCAAAAATTAATGAACGCCGACTTAATTTAAACGAACACAGTGAGTTGTGAGAATTTTGACAGAATTGGCATTTATTTTAATATACTCTAGTTATCTCTCTGTCTTTGCCTCCGTCCGTCTGTCTGTCTGTCTCTGTCTCTGTCTCTGTCTTTCTCTGTCTCTGTCTCTGTCTCTGTCTCTGTCTCTCTCTCTCTCTCTCTCTCTCTCTCTCTCTCTCTCTCTCTCTCTCTCTCTCTCTCTCTCTCTCTCTCTCTCTCTCTCTCTCTATTTCTCTCGTGCATGAATGTTGAGTATGTGCGATATGAATCCGTATTCATTGCCACGGCGCTTTTGTATTCTGTAGTGTGTGTGTGTGTGTGTGTGTGTGTGTGTGTGTGTGTGTGTGTGTGTGTGTGTGTGTGTGTGTTTTATACGGGACAGGGGTATGGTGATAGAGGCTGGGAGAGTGGAATTATGGGAAGGTATAATAACATTATGAAATTTTCTTTTGTATATATTGCTGCTTCTCATACGGCAAATGTACGCCATGTATCTTGTGTATACATTTTGTTGCTTTTGTTTTGTTACCTGTCATATAATTATGTATTGCTTTTTTGAACATGTTCATTTTATAGTTTTCTCACCTAACGTTGAAAATGTCGGAGAATGTTGTAAAGCGCAGTGAGTTTGTGTAGACAAGATCATAGCGCTATACAAAAGTTATCTAGTTGTAATAGCAGAGGTAATAAGTAGTCTTGCCAAATAAAAAGACTACCATTCAGCCCGAAGTCCACAAGATGACGTCGTTTTGCCCGTTAACCGGAGCACAGTGTCACCATCAAAACCTCTCTGTAAAATAATCCTTTTTAAACACAAGAACAAAAGAAGAATAACCACCACCCATCAGCAATTCCGCCATGTCTCTCTCTGTCAACCCGGAAGCAACGACACATCAATTGTTGATGAAGAAGGGTGAGCAAAGATCACCATCGCACCTCTCTCTGTCTCTGTCTCTCTTTCTCTGTCTCTCTGTCTCTGTCTGTCTTGTCTCTGGCTCTGTCTCTCGCTGTACCCGTCTCACTGTCTCTGTCTGTCTCTCTCAATCTCTGTCTCTATCTCTGTCTGTCTGTCTGTCTGTCTGTCTGTCTGTCTGTCTGTCTCTCTCTCTCTCTCTCTCTCTCTCTCTCTCTCTCTCTCTCTCTCTCTCTCTCTCTCTCCCTCTCTCTCTCCTTCATTTTTTTGGTTCTTCCCCACTCGCGCCACCTCCAAGCATCACCAGCGACCAGACACCTTGTTAAGTGTGCCTCACAAGGCAAGCCGCTATCTTCAGCTCTGGAGAGCTGGCAAGGGGGCATTACTGGGTGTAAACTGTCCAGTCACTTCCGCCCTCTGCCCGCGCAGGAAGTCAGGTGCGTCAAAGACGTCGAGTTCGCACTTCCGGTGTTCTGTTAATTGAGCTCGCTGTCCTAGTGACGCTGACTCAAGACTGCAGGGTGTGTACACCGCTGTTGTGAGGTAAAGAGTTTTTAGGGCATGCTGTTGGCGATACTGTCGGGAATGTCACGTCTTGGCACGGCCGACATTCTGCTCACGACCTGTGCTCGCAACTTCTGTTTCATGACACAAGTACATTTCAACTGTCTGACGTTCTGCTTACGTGGAAATCAGACACATCAGCTCTATCCGCCAGTACCCGACTGTTGAAGCAGCCAAACATCTTGTCTGCGTTTTTGGTCTCTCCGGGTTAGACTACTGTAATTCTCTTTTGAGTGCCCAATTTATCTTCTCAGTAGACTACAAAAGGTTCATAATTAATCTGCAACGAAACTCTCCTTCAATGCACAGATATGTGATCATGTGCAACCTCTTCTTCAAGCTCTTCATTGGTTACCGGTCCAAGAGAGAATAGACTACAAACTGTCAACTGTCTGTCACAACTTCTTCTCTGACTCATCTCCTTCGTATTTCTCAGACCTTCTCACTGTGTACACCCCTTCCAGGAAGCTTCGTTCTTCTGCAGGCACACGGATGCTTCGTATCCCCCATGATAAAGCAAAAACCTTTGACCAGCGCTCATTCCTTACTGTCCTCCAAAGCAATGCAATGCGCTCCATTCGGACATTCGTCACATTCACTCCCCACATGCCTTCAAAACTGCATTAAAACCTCCCCTCTACAAACAGTACCACAAGTAATTTCAATTTCTGTCTTTTTCTCTTTTTTTGTTGCCCCCCCCCCCCCCCCCCCCCGTTATATTCCTTCTCTGTGTGTGTGTGTGTGTGTGTGTGTGTGTGTGATGTGTGTGTGTGTGTGTGTGTGGTGTGTGTGTGTGTGTGTGTGTATGTTTGTGTATGTTTGTGTGTGTGTGTGTGTATGTGTGTGTGTGTGTGTGTGTGTGTGTGTGTGTGTGTGTGTGTGTGTGTGTGTGTGTGTGTGTGTGTGTGATGTGTGTGTGTGTATGTATGTTTGTTTGTGTGTGTATGTGTGTGTGTGTGTGTGTGTGTGTGTGTGTGTGTGTGTGTGTGTGTATGTGTGTGTGTGTGTGTGATGTGTGTATATATGTTTGTTTGTGTGTGTGATGTGTGTGTATATATATGTTTGTTTGCGTGTGTGTGTGTGTGTGTGTGTGTGTGTGTGTGTGTGTGTGTGTGTGTGTGTGTGTGTGTGTGTGTGTGTGTGTGTGTGTGTGTGTGTGTGTGTGTGTGTGTAGGTATGGTGTGCGAGGAATGCTATATGATTTATAACTTGTGGGGCCTTATGTATACACTGCTGTAGATCTTGTAGTGCGCAGCGTGCTCCCTGCGACCTTTTTAGTGAGATACGATCCTATAGAAATGACCGGTTAATATTATTATTATATATTCTCATTCTATCATCATTATTTAGTTATGTATTCTGTCATTCTTGTTTACACTATGGCTTACAACCCCACCCCCTGCCAACATCCCCCACCCACCCTCCAACCTCGCTCGCTCTTTGGTAATGTAATTATTGTTTTTATTATACGCATAGCTGTTGTGAAGCACCTTGTGTCTAAAGTAGCTGACGCACCATAGAAGTCTGTATAGACCTTCATTCTTGTTAAATGTCACGATCGACAGATACAGGACTCAGTGCTGCTGTCATCTTTGCTGTGGCCATGAACTAACTGACGTATGTCTGGTTTCCCTTCTCAGATCATTTCTTGTTTGGAGTCAGTGTTTGGCTAGCGTAAATGTTAGCCAGGAAAAACAGTAGGTTCGGCGAGAGTACGGGGTGGGGTGGAGGGAGCGGTAGTCAAAGGATCAAAATTAACGATGTCAGATAATAAAAAAAGAAAACATTTAATAACGAAACATCACACAGAGAGGGGAGGGGAGAGAGAGACACACACAGAGACGGACAGATGGACAGACAGACGGACGGACAGACAGAGAGACAGACAGACAGATGGACGGACAGACAGACAGACGGACGGACGGACGGACGGACGGACGGACGGACGGACGGACAGACAGACAGACAGACAGACAACGGACGGACGGACAGACAGACATACAGACAGACAGACAGATCGAACTCGACAACTTTATTTTACAAGGATAGTAGTTTTTAGGTTTAGTCAAAATCTGTCTAACAACTAGTCGCTGCTAAGCTGCTGCTGATGAATAATAATCAAACACAGAAATGTACAAGGCATCATTTACACACACACACACACACACACACACACACACACACACACACACACACACACACACACACACACACACACACACACACACACACACACACACACACACACACACACACATATATATATATATATGAAAGAGAGAATCAAGTTCAGTTCAGTTCAGGATCGTGGCTGTACACTTGAAAAAGCTCACAATGGGCTCCAGCCCGTCTCTCTTAAGTTCCCCCAACATTGCCTTTGGAACAGCTCCTTTTCCCGTCTGGTTGGCGATGACCCTTCTCAAACAGGGAAATCAAGGAAAATCCTGAGTGCTACCTCGTTCTGCGCCTCTCTCGTCCAGGCGGTCGATGCTGTGATGACCTTGGCTTTGAGCCCACGGTGTCTCAAGCTCCTCAACACTTCAGATTTTCTGAGACGTAAGCCACTTGTGATGATTGCTTTGCCCGCCTGCCTGTCTGCTCGGTCACTTCCCTTCACTCAAGCATGTCCAGGACGAGGCGTCCACAGCAGTCTTCGAAGAGAATCAGTGAAATTACAATGCTCATGTAAACTGTTTCCATGTGTTGTGATAATCTTGCTTTTATTTCTAAGACTTTATTCTGTTCTGTGACATACAAAGTTACGATTACCTAATCCTTTATTTTCTTTACGGTCTCGGCTTTCTTTTTCTTCTTCTTCGTCGTCGGTAGCTCAGACAGGAACTCTAGTAACTCAGGAACTCCGGTAGCTCAGACAGGAACACCTGTAGATCAGACAGAAACACCGGTAGCTCGGACAGGAACACCTGTATATCAGACAGAAACACCGGTAGCTCAGACAGGAACACCGGTAGCTCAGACAGGAACTCCAGTAGCTCAGACAGGAACCCCGGTAGCTCAGACAGAAACTACGGTAACTCAGACAGGAACTCCGGTAGCTCAGAAAGGAACTCTGGTAGCTCAGACGGGAACTCTAGTAGCTCAGACAGGAACTATAGTAGCTCAGAAACTCGGTACCTCAGACAGGAACTCTAGTAGCTCAGACAGGAACTCCGGTAGCTCAGACAGGAACCCTGGTAGCTCAGACAGGAACTCTAGTAGCTCAGGAACTCCGGTAGCTCAGACAGGAACTCTAGTAGCTCAGACAGGAACTCCGGTAGTTCAGACAGGAACTCTGGTAGCTCAGACAGGAACTCCGGTAGCTCAGACAGGAACTCTATTAGCTCAGACAGGAAGTGCAGTAGCTCAGACAGGAACTCCGGTAGCTCAGACAGGAAGTGCAGTAGCTCAGACACGAACTCTAGTAGCTCAGACAGGAACTCTATTAGCTCAGACAGGAACTCCGGTAGCTCAGACAGGAACTCTATTAGCTCAGACAGGAAGTGCAGTAGCTCAGACAGACATGAACTCCCGTAGCTCTGAGAGGAACTCCGGTAGCTGAGACGCACGCCTCTGTACGCTGGAGATTCTCCACAGGGCTCCACATCCTCTCCCTCACCGCTGTGTCAGAGGCCAAGTTGCTGCTCTAAGATACTGGAGGGTCTGACAGGCCCCTAGGAAGTGTCCACGGTCAGAGGTGGTGGCACACCGACTTTGCTCAACTCAGTTCTGATCAGGTAGAATAGTCATGCCCATAGAATAAAAATGCCCATATGCAAAGAGATGTTTCCACGTTACGCTCACTAAATAGATGGCTATCTAAAGACAAGTTAAATCGTACACACACACACACACACACACACACACACACACACACACACACACACACACACACACACACACACACACACACACACACACACACACACACACACATGACAGCGCCACTGATTTACACGATATTATTCCCCAAATTAATTCAGTTTATTATACAGTTCCAGAGCGAATTTCTTCCGTTAAAAACTCGGGCCATATTCTACAGGGAAAGCCAGCAGTGGCAGAACCGCGTGACCCAGTCTTAAGATTCCTAATGTTCATCAAATTTTCGTCAAGTGTTTTGCCAGGGCAGCAAGACGTTTCCTGTCGTGCAGGACCGGCACAAGTGTCTACAGTGAATCGTCTCAGGGGTGTGATACTTGAGCCAGAAACATTCTTTTCTTTTTTTAAACTTTGCCCCACATAAGAATACGTGAAAAGTTCAAACTCTAGCGGGACATCGTACGCCCTTCCCCCCTTGCCCCCCTCCCCCCAAGCCCCCCACCCCCCACCCCACACACTTTGTTCTTCTTTCTTATCTTTTTTTCTTTCTTTTCCTCTTTCGAGCAAACGAAAATAACTTTACTTCGATTATTCTACAGACTGTCCCTAATATTCTTTTTAGCATCAGGTCATTTAAGAAAGTGAAATAAATAATTTTACCTCTAAGAGGGACCAAAATGAAGAATCTTCACGGACCCAATCTATGAATGGAATAAAAACAGAAACACAACAGTTTGGGACTCGATTTCTGGTCCTGTTTATTAAAAATCGACGTTTGAAATCACAGAAACTCGACTGCAAGTGCTGTCTTGTTTTGCCAAGTAGTTTGTATCAGGGACGTCATGAACACGGGCAGAATGTGTGGCACAAGTGTTAAATACGTCACGAGCCAACCGTTTCTGCTCTTCGTCGGTATAAAGATTTCCTCTCTCCTTTCTTTTTTTAAAAAGTATTTTTTATTTAAAGCCTTTTCGCAAGTGATACTAGACTGATCTTACAAATATCATGCTAACAACCTGTATCAGCAAGTTGCACCAATATCAATTTATGTTAAAAGTTTATGTTAGACATTTATGTTAAAAAAAAAAAATGCGGTCAACAAACAATCATAATTTATTATATACATTTGTGTCTGTACCCATACTGATAATTAGTTTCACTTGATCTATATGTCTCATACTCACAGGATCACATATAGACGCATGTGCTAAAACCTTCATACACCCTAGATGTATACTCGCACGATGATACTCAAAGATATTGTATAGAAACTCTCGCTAACTTGCTGACAAACTTAATTCAGCCATCACACAAACTTTCATTCCACCCACCCCTACATATATATATACTCTAATGCATACCCCCCCCCCTCCCCCCATGACATGCTTAATTTAGCTATGACGTCGGTACAAAGAGAGAGCCAGCATGGCTCCACCCTCCGGAGTTCAAATGGAAACCAAGCGGTATTTCTTTTATACTGCTATCGTCATACAGTCACCAAATTAAACCTGCTGGAGAAGGCATCTAAACAACGTCCACGCTCTGGGGCGATTACTTCTTCTTTTCAGTTCCGTTGTATAAAAATAAAAATAAAAAAGTCACATGAGTTCTAAGTGGAGGGAATGGGTTAATGTGGGAGCACACACAACCTCACTTTTCGTCTCATCTAAAGGAATGGACACTGGCATTCCTGCTCTTCAACCCGCAAGGGAGACACTGACACGACAGTATAGCGACACACTGGCCCTCCTACCCTTCAACCCGTAAGGGAGACACTGACACGACAGTATAGCGACACACTGGCCCTCCTACCCTTCAACCCGCAAGGGAGACACTGACACGACATTACAGGGACACACTGGCCCTCCTACCCTTCAACCCGCAACGGAGACACTGACGCAATATGAGGGACCCACCTCCCCTCTCCCTTCCTCCCCCCCGCCCCCCACCCACCCACAACCGCCCAGACTTACTGTCTGGAAACAGTTCACACCGATTTGAAGTGCTACACTCACAGCGAACAAATCGCTTCGTAACAACTTACACGTGTTTTCTATAACACAGAGAGAACGAGAGACAGAGAGACAGAGACAGAAACAGAGAGACAGACAGACTGACAGAGAGAGAGAGAGAAGAAGAAGAAGAAGTCCCAAACTGATGACTCATCGAATACTTTCAAGTTCCGGCCACACTTATCGCGAGATTACTCCAAATTGCCGAAGCCAGTCGAGATTTGCTCCCTCGAATGTCAACGTCAAGAGCAGGCAATCTGAGACCAGGACCAAGAGGAGGGAGGGGGGGCAGAGAAGACGGAAGATAAAAAGAAATGAATATGCGAGAGGTGGACTATATCGGAAGGGGCGGGAGGAGGCGGGGGCATGGATGAAGATGTTGTAAGCGAAGAGGAGGGGGGGGGGGGAATGGATGAAGATGTTTTGAGGGAAGAAGAGAAGGGGAGAGTTGGGTGGGAGGGGGGCGGAGATGAAGATGTGAGAGAGGAGGGACAGGAGGGGTGGAGAGTGGAGCGGGGGCGGCTGGGTGGTGATGGGTGGGTGGGTGGGGGGTATGAAAGCGACTGGCGTCAGGAGATGAAGTCTCGAGGGTTCTTCAGCGGAGGGAGCTCCAGCCAGCAACAATAACGGCAGCACCTTGAGGAGCGGAGGCTCGGGTCGTCTGGCACCAACACTGCCGCTGAAGGATGGAGCGGAAAGACCTTGTTTGGAAGCCCACAACGGCCCAACAGTTGCACCCATCCTCGGCCTCACTACTCCTAGGTTCTGGAATGTAGCGTAAAGCCCACACCCACACCGACCCCCCCCCCACCCCACCCCCACCCCCCGCCTCTTCCCACACCCAGACACCCCCCACCCCCAGCCTCTCGAGGAAAACAAACAAACACAATTCTCCCAATAACAAACGAACTAATAGGAAAAAGAAGAGGGAGACTGCAGTACAGTAACTGTTGTTCCCTCCTTTTTGCTTCCGCCCAACCTTTGAGATGGAAAGTGGAGTAAAAGTTTAAAAAATAAAAGAACTGCTCTTCAGTTGTATCCCTCTTCTTTTTTTAAACTCTGCTCATTGTGGGCAATAGAAAATCAAAAGAAGAAACGCGCGAACACACACACACACACACACACACACACACACACACACACACACACACACACACACACACACACACACACACACACACACACAAGCACGAGCGCAGGAACGCAAACACGCACACACACACACACACAACACGTGCGCGCCGCACACACGCGAGCATGACAGATTTATCGTCGCAAAACGTCGGTTCAGCAACACCGATGTTCATCTATTTCTCTTTACATTTCACCACAGAATCGGAAGGGTGATCGGCGAGACCGACTTCCTGAGATTTGAAAGCCATTTTGGCGTGACAGAGAGAAATCAACGTGTGTCTCTGCGCACGACGTTTTGCGCATTCGCCATGATAATCACGTCACGTCTCCCCGGCAACGGAGGACAAGCCTATGAAACTCTTCCACGTCATTGGAAAACTCTTTGTCATCAGGTGAGGGTTTGTCAGGGGAGGCAAATCGCTCCTTGCGCGCTAAGGGGAGAGAAGAGGGACAAATTCCGGAGATTTGCATATCTGGAGATGAAGTTATTGGATCGAAAGTCGCGGCAAGGGAAAGAAATCATCTGCTCCAAAGCAGGCGTCTTCCAGAGGAGCGGACCAATTATTGGATAGTTTTAGAGCTTATTCGGGCCGATTTCTTGCATCAAGAGTGTGTTGGCTTTGGAGGTATTTGGTGGTTGATAGTTTCGCTTGCCTTTGGTCGAAATACATGAATCATATGTATATATAATGAATATATATCTCGGATTCATTGTATTGTGATATCAGGTAATGTGAGTGACTGATTGATTGATG
>OY757550.1:1774738-1797238 GCA_963584105.1 Alviniconcha strummeri
ATCTGGAAATCGATTTTTTCTTCAGAAACTTTTGTCCCTGTAACCGAGTCCGGTAAATTACTAAATGACACTTCAAGACTCCAATTGTTTCGTAGCCCTGTCCCATCCCCGTCATTTCCATCGCAATTACGACTGCAATCATCAAAAATACAAGTCTCGGTTTCCATCACCTAGTGGGTTGTTATACGGGATAGTGAAACGGTGTACTGTTCAATACTGTCTTCTTCTTCTTCTTGTTGCTGTTGTTGTTGTTGTCGTTCTTCTTCTTCTTCTTCTCTTCTTCTTCTTCTTCTTCTTCTTCTTCTTCTTCTTCTTCTTCTTTTCTTCTTTCTTCTTCTTCTTCTTCTTCTTCTTCTTCTTCTCTTCTTCTTCTTCTTCTTCTTCTTCTTCTGCTTCTTCTTCTTCTTCTTCAAACGTGAAGTGGCATGTGGCATCAGATCGAATGAGACTTTTATCTGTGATATGGTCTATAACATGATAAACTGACTTTCCGCCTGATGCGATTGACTAGGCGTTAAACATCAAGACAATAACTTGCTCCCTACCCACCCACCCCTTTTTTTTTTCTTTTTCTTTTTTCCCTTCTTCTGACAGATTTTTTACAAATTTATTACAGGAGCGCGCAAATCTATAACTGGCATACTCAGATTGCACCTTCAATTCTGACTCATTCACGCGTTCTCTGCATGACTGCCCGCCAATACATGCACGCGATGACATTCGACGTGGCGAGGTCAGGAGCACGCCGAGACGACTGGACGATTCTTAAACATGGCTATCAGCTCAGTTTAGTGTCTCCGTCATCTGGCAGACACTTCCTCGCTTTTGTCCTCCCGCAAAAGAACTGACACCGCACTCGATCGCACGCTCCTTCTGTTCCCCCCTACTCCCACCTTCCCCCATCCCCCCGCCCCTTTTTCACACTTCCACACCCCTTTCATGTCTCTCCCTATAAATCCTCTCTTCTTTCCTTTCCGCTCCATTCTTCAGTAATTACTTCTATCTTTTTACGCCTCCTTCCCTCCTTCTTTCTTTGCGCTTCTAGTCCCGGTCCAACCGGAAATGAACCGTCTGACACTCGGTTCTATAGCCCGGAATTCTGATCTGATCTCCTGCAGCATTTGTCATGGTAACTGCTCACAGTGAGATGGAGAGAGCGGCTGCCCAGTACAGTAGCAATAGTCCGAGAGCCAAAACTGGCCTTGCATGACTCATTCGGTGCAACAGTTATACAGAGACCAGTAGCTGACGACGGTGTCCACATAGCTGTTTGCGGAAACGTACGGTGCATTAGGGACTGGGACAGTGAAGCGGTCATTACCGGCACAGAACCATCCAATCACAAGTAAACTCGTACTGTAAAACCGCTCTCAAACAGCCCTCCCAAACAGAGGCTAGTCTGCTATACGAAAACGAGGCCGTCTGACCAGCAGCTGGACCGAAAAAGGGAAAATCATTTTAACGAGCTGTGTCCAGATAAGTGGATAAAACAAGATTATGTTGTACATTTTCACACGGCTCAGACTCGGAGACGATCCTACCAAAATTCATGGGAACTGGAAGATGCTTACGGAGAGTGTTGTGTTTTCACATGAAAAAATCTCGTGTTTCACATCGTAGTCTTTTTTTTTCTTTTTTCTTTTTTTCTTTTTCTTCTTCTTCTTTTTTTCATACCACACAGCCGATGTAGATGGGCTTAACGTTGTGTAAGTGAAGGCGGGTCGCGGGGGACGAGGGAGAGGGGAGTGTTGGGGGGGGGGGGGGGGGGGGGAGGGGGCAGCCCTTCACAATAACGTAGGCCAGTCCCTCACAAAGCCACCGCCACTACCTAGATGAGCAAAATTCCCACGTTCTCACCCAGACAAAGACTGTATGCTAACAGCTACACAACATTCGCCCACACACAACCTACGTTAAATTGAGGCAGACTTTTAGCAAGGGCAGAGGTTTTAATTTTCTGTGTCCAGTTCATCGTCAAAATCGTGATTTCAGAGCTTTGGGCATTGTCACCATTTCGGCTCCGGACTGTACTTCATAGCGTTGTTCAGACGGTGCCCAGCAAGAGGTGAGGAGAACATTGCGAAGGAATACGTGTGAAAGTATCAGGTAGATACGATTATTAGTTCGTGATTTACAGCCGATTCTTTGTCACAAACGACATACCCGCCCTTACAGTATCTACTGATCTCTCTCTCTCTCTCTCTCGACTCTCTCTCTCTCTCTCTCTCTCTCTCTCTCTCTCTCTCTCTCTCTCTCTCTCTCTCTCTCTCTCTCTCTCTCTCTCTACACACACACACACACACACACACACACATACACACACACACACACACACACACACACACACACACACACACACACACACACACACACACACACACACACACACACACACACACACACACACACACACACACACACACACACCAACAACACACACACGCACACACACACACACACACACACACACACACACACACACACACACACACACACACAACACACACACACACACACACACATTCAGTTGTCCTTTATTTACACACAGTTAGCGTTCCTCGGACAGACAGATAGACAGACCGGTAGGTCAGTAGATATTACCGAAAGGCGGTGCGGAAGTGGTATGGTTTAAGTAGAGCCTTAAAACATGACAGATACAAGGACAGACGGATATTCACTGGCAACGACTGAATTCCAAACAAGTGAAGCCTGGTACTGAAAAGATCGTGCACCAGCATTTTTGCCTTGACGCGTGGAACAGGCAGCAGCTTTTGAAGCCGAAGAAGAAAGAGATGCAGATATTAAGTGCGAGGATAGACGGTACGTGTGAGACGAAAAAAATGTGGCGGAGTGCTGTTAAAGTACCGGAAAGAAAGAGATGCCAGTATAAAAAAATAAAAAGTTATGTTACAAAAACTGAGCCAGTAGAGTTCCTTCCGATGAGAACGGTATCACGGTCATTACGGGTTTGTTTGTTTGTTGGTTGTTTTTGTTGTCGTCGTCGTTGTTTTACGGAAGAAGGCAGTCGGGCGGCATGGCTGAGCATTTTCTGCAATCGGGCTAAATAATGTTCAGAGGCCTGTTGCTATTAGCGCCAGGAGTGAATAGCTGTAGTCAATCCTAGGTAGTATGCGTCAGTGTGTGTGTTTATTATCGGCTGATTGACGGAGAGAGGCCGGGGGGGGGGGGGGATTGAGGCCCGGCAGATAGTGAGAGAGACTCACAGAGACAAAGAGACAGAAACCGAGACAAACAAATCGACACTGACACCGTCTGGAAAGACGACGAACCGCTCGAACTCGCTCTAGCTGAATGAGTGAAGGGAGAGAAAGCCTGCATTCGGTTTGTCAGTGCTCTCAAAAATACTTGTCTCCCCTGATCCATGAATACGATTTCTGCTGACCGTGGCTGTGGACGGGAAACTAATAGACTCACCCGCCACAGCGGAGTACCGGAGCCATCATGCCACATGCACTTAAACTGACGAAGTTTAGGTAGGAAGTAAAGGATGGCTATGACAGGAAGGATGAGTAAGGCGTGTGGGAAATCCGGCACGTCAGAATCATCTTGAGTTCGGCTGGCAAACTCATGGTATGGGCAAACTTCCAGCGAGTCAGTCGTCATTGCAAATCAGTATTTACTTTCATTACATATACAGCGTTGTTCCCTCCATTTTATTCTTCTTTTTGAAATTGAGAGGGGGAAAAAATACGCTTTTATTGTTATTGTTTAAGAACACATTATTTTTTAAAACGTGAAAACCTTTGAGTGTCACTATATTTTTCGTACTATACATGACGTCACAGGTTTCTGCGCGCTTTCTCCCCCGAGGGGAGGTCACTGAAATTACTTCATCATGGCGACGTGCTTGCTGAGAAGAGAGCGACCGAAAGTAGGAGTTGGCGTGTTTGTTCTCAGTGCCGATCATCCCAACTGCGTACTGGTGGGACGCAGGAAAGGATCAAGTGGGGCTGGAAAGTATGCTCTGCCCGGTGGCCATTTAGAATTTGGGTAAATGGTGGATTTAATCGCTTTGATTTTCCTCTCGCACTCACAGTCACACCTCTGTTGTTGGACAGTATTAAAGGTTTGTTCTTCTTGAAGTTCTTCGCTTGCCCTTAATATGTCGAATGACATCCAGATGCATTTAAACCCAAGAGAGCAAAAGAAATTCTTCATACTGCCTGTTCAGTGCAACCTTTTCTTCTTCTTCTTCTTCTTTTTCTCAAGGGTTGATAGTTTTCTTTTCCACACAGTTACAGTAGTGGCAGTGGAAACCCTTTTTCTGGCTGTTGTAGGCATAAATCTTCCATTGTTCCAGATATGCTGGGTGGCAGCTTTTGAGAAAAAGTAAGAATGTGTACCAAATGGAGGTAATTATTCATTTATTGTTCAGACTTGTTACTGCTGCAGGGAGAGTTGGGAAGAATGCGGCCAGAGGGAAGTGTTAGAGGAGACAGGACTACGGCTGACAGGGGTTCGATTCTCCACAGTGGTAAATGCTGTGTTGCCGGAAGAGGACTACCACTATATCACTCTCTTCGTGCAAGGTTATGTCGACCCACAACACATGGCGGAACCGAGCAACTTGGAGCCAGATAAATGTGAAGGTGACTGCTGCCACTGTTGGGTGAATTATTAGTAGCAACATGTACATTTAGTGATTTACTACTACTTTTCATGTACATACATCATGGAAGGGGTCAAGGGGGTAAAAGAGGAACAGACAGATACGAGAGAGGAGAGAGAGAGATCTGCAAATGCAATGATCAAAGCTTACCTCTGAGTCTGAATCCTTGAAATCCTGATTTTAAAACTGGTCAGATAGGATTAGGAAAATCCTGTTTCAGTGTTAGGTTCTGATGACATATTCTGCCTGGTGACATTTTTGGGGGTAAATTACACTACTCAGTACTTGGCAGCATTAATGACAGGAATAATGGCTACGCCAAAGTATCATGTTTAGCATTGTATTTTTGGAAATGGCCATGGAAATTATAATGGTAAAAATAGACATTTAAAACACTCTGTGTGTGTGTGTGTGTGTGTGTGTGTGTGTGTGTGTGTGTGTGTGTGTGTGTGTGTGTGTGTTTGTGTGCATGCTTAACTTTGTTGTGCTTCTTACAGTATGCATGCATAATATATACATATGTATCTGCTTCTTTTTCCCCAATCCTTGCACTTTGAACAAGCATATGAATCATGTTATGACTGTGATTAATGTGAATGTTTGCCTTGCCAGGCTGGGAGTGGAGGGACTGGGACAGATTCCTGCCATTAGACGACCTGTTTGAACCGTTGAGGGTGGTGAGAAAAGAAGGCTACAATCCCTTTCTACGATACAAAGCTTCATCATAGGCATGGACACGTAAGGAAAATTAGTTCAGCACCCTGTCTTCCACTCATGAATGCACGCAAACTAGGTATGTGGATGCACTATTAAAACTAGACCTAGTGCAAGCAAAGTGGGCATGTAAAATAATGACTGCATGCTGAAATAATTCTAACACTGTGTAACACTAACAGTGACTTACAAATTTACATTCATTATCTAGGCACACAACAGGGTGTATTTTGCTGCACAAGACAAACCTTGTTGTAGTCCTGAGTGTTCTGTATAGCAACCACCAGCATGTGTGTGTGTGTGTGTGTGTGTGTGTGTGTGTGTGTGTGTGTGTGTGTGTAATATATAATATCTTGTATTAAATATGCATGTGCTTTGAAGTAATGGTCATCTCCCCTTCTGCTTACAGTGTTGGTGAAACAAGTGTTGGCCACACATATCAAGCAGTCACAGGCATATTCACAACTAGTCTGGTTCACCTGGGTACAGGGCAGGTCATGTCTCCTCACTGACCAGGTCCAGTCTTCCATCAGATGCTTTCCTCAACCATCTTCTGAACTGAAGCCTCAGGCAGTTCTTCCCTTTGAGACTCCCTCAGACATCTCCAGCCACAGAGCCCTTGGACAAGCACTGGAGCTGCTGGTGATGAAGCCGCCTGATGATGAAGCCGCCTGATGAGAGACCAGCTCTCTTTAACCCCTTCACTTTCCTGGCCTGTAACGTTTCTGGGCCGGAAAATGCAAACACACGCCTACAAAGTGTATATTTTCCAGTCCTACGACAAATCTACTATCAATACTGTGCATTTTTAGTCAGATCCTTTCGCATGCTCATGCAGAAAAATGAAGCAGAAAAAAGGCTACAGTATTTTAAATTCCACATTTTATTGGTTGTTCTCAACTGACGGAGTGGCAAGGAAAGGGTTAAAGTTAAACATGACTCTTTGAAAACCCTTTACATTCCCATGTAAACATAGCCCTGAACAAAGACCGCCCTTCCTTTAACAGCATTTCAGCTTTTTTCTAGGGTGGTCATACAAGAGGAAATACCCTACATATCTAAACTATTTGAAAATAAAGATTTGCTGCGGACAAAGTGATTTTAAAATCACTATTCTGCTTGTAGTTTTGTTGAAACTTGTCTCTGCCAAGAAGCAGTTTAATGCTCTCTGTAGCTTTGTCATTCATGATGAAGTCTACTGCATGTTGAAACCAAACTGTTGATTACACTGGCTAAACTGTACATACTTCTTATTTTCCTCCTATTTGATGATTACTTTTGGCGTATGTGCATTGGGTGGGTGGGTGGGGGAGGGGTGAGTGTGACTGAATTTTTTATCTCTTCTTGTGAGGTTGCATTAGCTCTTGGGTGCATTTTTATTTCTAGTCATTTGCTACATGGGACCAGTTTAATCTTATCATTTGATTGTGTTTTTATTTTGTTTGGTTTATTTGTTTGTTATTCAAATTATATGTATCAGAATATGTATACAACATAGTAACAAAAACAATGTAACTTTTTTCTTTTCTTTTTACAAAAATCACAAGAGAGAGAGAGTGAGAGAGAAAGGCTGGTTCCTTTATGAGAATGTTTTATCTGTTAAAAAACAAAAGCATGAGGAAATTGTATGGTGAAGATATTGGAGTCATTTTATCTTAAACTGAAAGACAGAATTTTATTTGAAATGCTATGGGATGCTTCCATTGTATGTATATGATCCGGTTTCTTTGTGTGGAAGCAAGGGGAGTAATGTATGCTGTGTAATCTTGCAGTCATGGATAATTGGTTCTCTAATCACTGTGTTTACATTTTGAGAACACAATGCCTGTGGAATTTAACAGAAATAAAGTATTAGAGAGAGAGAGAGAGAGAGAGATTTTGACTGACTGACTGACTGACTGAACTTTATTACACAAGAATAAAGGTTTAGACATGAATACCTTTTGGGCCACCTGTCCTTGATACAAATACAACACAAACAAATGGTGCAACAAAACTCAGTAATAATAAAACACTGAAATTAAAAAGAAAAGAAAAAGAGGGAGAGAGAGAGAGGAGAGAGACTCATTAGTACCAATCCTCAGAAGTGTTCATTTCTATTTTTGTGGTTGCTGACTAAAAGCTGAACTTGAACTGATCTGACTGATGTGTTCAAATAATTTTGATATATGTATATATATATATATTTTCCTTTCTAAATAGTTTGTTTTGAACTTATGCATACTTAATCATTGAGAGCGCATGCTCAAAAGATTGTTCATTTCAATTTTTATGGCTGCTGACTAAAAACAGGGTATGTACTGAACTTGAACTGATCTGACTGATGTGTTCAAAAAGAATTTATAGTTTTTTTTATTTTTTTATTTTTTCCCTTTCTTAATAGTTTGTTTTGAACTTATGCATACTTAATCATTGAGAGCGCATGCTCAAAAGATTGTTCATTTCTATTTTTATGGTTGCTGACTAAAAACAGGGTATGTACTGAACTTGAACTGATCTGACTTATGTGTTCAAATAATTTTGATATATATTTTCCTTTCTAAATTGTTTTGAACTTATGCATATTTGATCATTGAAAACATATGCATATTTGATCATTGAGAGCACTTGTTCAAAAGATTGTTCATTTCTATTTTTATGGTTGCTGACTAAAAACAGGGTATGTACTGAACTTGAACTGATCTGACTTATGTGTTCAAATAATTTTGATATATATTTTCCTTTCTAAATTGTTTTGAACTTATGCATATTTGATCATTGAAAACATATGCATATTTGATCATTGAGAGCACTTGTTCAAAAGATTGTTCATTTCTATTTTTATGGTTGCTGACTAAAAACAGGGTATGTACTGAACTTGAACTGATCTGACTGATGTGTTCAAATAATTTATATATATATTTTTTTTCTTTTCTAAATAGTTTGTTTTGAACTTATGAATACTTGATCATTGAGAGCGCTTGTTCAAAAGATTGTTTATACTTTGATCTTTGGGCACTTTTTCTATTTTGATTTGGTTTTGGTTTTATGTTGTTTTTACTTGTTTTTTATGCAACCCACCCCAGGGGTAAAAAAACAAGTAAAAACAACATAAAACCAAAACTAAATCAAAATAGCAAAAGTGTCCAAAGATCAAAGTATAAACAATCTTTTGAACAAGCGCTCTCAATTTCCCCATTCCCCCATCTGTTTATAGGGGTGGTGGATGCATACCATACTACTTTCTCCTGAAATGTTTCTTTCTTTGTGCTGTTCGTTTGTAGTCTGGTCTGTCTATGTTATAGTCATGGCAGTTTCTTTTTTTGTTTTTTTGTTTGTTTTTCTTGCTGCTTTTTCTCTCTCCAGATTTTGTCTTGCTTGTTTTGTTTTAGTTTTTTCACTATTTTTTACCTCTATCATATAAAATTGAATTAAAAAATATTATTTTTAATGCAGCAATCAGCAACAAGTGTAATGGCTGTAGTATTAATATACACAGATACATTTTCATGAACATGTGAAATACAACTTCAGTATAATTTGTGCTATTGTCACATGTTGTGCTTTTTTCTTTCTTCCTTTTTTGCAGAATGGTTGCTATGCTCACAGCATAGAGCAACATGCCAATCTTTTAACTTTAATTGCTGCAAAAGTGTATACTTAATTTTGTTTAATTTACAAACTTGATTCCATTCACAATTATCAGGCAGAAAACTACTAGAATCTGCGTCTCTTCAGGTTCAGCGAGGCTTTGGCTTGTTGAAAAGATGCTTGGTGCTGTGGGCTTGGTGGGCAGGCTACCACAGACCAGTCATGTGCAACATCTTCCACATCCTGTGGGATGAAGTGAGAAAAGATTGGGGCAGTTGGCTGTCCATCACATGGTCAGTGTTAGATTCAGTAAGCTAACCCACATGGTCAGTGTTAGGCTCAGCAAGCTAACCCACATAGTCAGTGTTAGGCTCAGCAAGCTAACCCACATGGTCAGTGTTAGGCTCAGCAAGCTAACCCACATAGTCAGTGTTAGGCTCAGCAAGCTAACCCACATGGTCAGTGTTAGATTCAGGAAGCTAACCCGCATGGTCATTGTTAGATTCAGGAAGCTAACCCACATGGTCAGTGTTAGATTCAGCAAGCTAACCCGCATGGTCACTGTTAGATTCAGCAAGCTAACCCACATGGTCAGTGTTCGATTCAGCAAGCTAACCCACATGACCACTGTTAGATTAGCAAGCTAATCCACATGGTCAGTGTTAGATTCAGCAAGCTGACCCACATGGTCAGTGTTGGATTCAGCAAGCTGACCACATGGTCAGTGTTAGACTCAGCAAGCTAACCCACATGGTCAGTGTTAGATTCAGTAAGCTAAAGGGCATAGTCAATGTTCGATTCAGCAAGCTAACCCACACGGTCAGTGTTAGATTCAGCAAGCTAACCCGCATGGTCAGTGTTAGATTCAGCAAGCTAACCACATGGTCAACGTTAGATTCAGCAAGCTAACCCGCATGGTCAGTGTTAGATTCAGTAAGTTAACAGGCATGGTCAGTGTTGGACTGGGCAAGCTAACCCCCATGGTCAGTGTTAGATTCAGCATGCTCTGATCAGCATCTGGGATGCAGTCCTCCAGGTTTTCCTTTCTAGCCTGGTTTATTTGCTACAAAGAGGAATCACATCCTGTGCCTGCTTTTCCTGATGTGGCCACATACTACTCTACTGAACTTGCAAAGCCAGAAACAAGACTTTGTGTTTCAATGCACCTGTGTCCAATTGAAGAAGCACATACTTCTGTGGGTTTCTGTATCACTTTGTGAATGAATTAAGTTTTTAATAAAAAAATAATTTTGTGTTCTAAACACTTTTCGAGCAGTTAAGGTTTTGAACTATGAAGTGTTACTTTATTCTGTAGGTATCTTATTCATGTCCATGTGGTGTTTTCTCAAGTTGTGTTGGCAAACAGCTTGTCCGAAATGCTGTGTTCTCTGTTGAACAGAGAGACTACTCAATATTGATATCACCGTTTTATCTACACAGTGCCTTATTTTATCACAGGCCATTACCATGAACATTGTCATGATCACATTTCCTGTTACCACATTGGTGGTATCCATTTAATGGACAGAATGAATTGTTCAGTCTGCACAAAACTGTTGTATTATTTTTTGCTTAGAAATGGTCTATGATAGGCTGTATGCTGCACCTGACACAGTTTTCTGTGTATATGTTTTTTTCTTGCTCTGTTTTACTATGGTATGTCTTGGCAGATCTTTGAATAAAAAATATATGTATTTTCATTATTGTAAGTGGTTTTTCTCTTCATTTTCTTTTGCTTGAAAGTTGGCAACTTTGATTTTGTGATTTACTGATAGGGTGTGTTGGAATCCCAAATTCTCTGAGGTGTGTGTGTGTGTGTGTGTGTGTGTGTGTGTGTGTGTGTGTGTGTGTGTGTGTGTGTGTGTGTGTGTGTGTGTGTGAGTGAGTGAGAGAGAGTGTGTGTGTATGTGTGTGTGTATGCATGTGTACATGTGTGTGTGTGTATGCATGTGTACATGTGTGTGTGTGTGTGTGTGTGTGTGTGTGTGTGTGTGTGTGTGTGTGTGTGTGTGTGCATGCACATGTGTGTGTTTACATATATACATGTGCGTGGGTGGGTGGGTGCATGTGCATACACATGCCATTCTCATTTTCCAGAGTGTTCCAATAACTTAAGAATGTAATGGTTTGCAAACTTACTTCCCAAAGCAAAATAAATCTGCATCAGAAAGTGAATAAAATATTTTGATACAATCTAGTCTGCAGCTGAATAGAGTTTGCAGTTCACAAGAGTGGACTGACTGTTACTATTGTTCTACAACACCGTGCCTCAGAAAATGTACCCACTGTACCGTATCACTGTATACAGTGGGTACACTTTCTGAGCTGTTGTAGAACAGTAGGAGCCGGTAATGTTTCATTAACTGTGAGGGACAAAGTCACAAGACTGTGCCCTCAGACCACAACTTTTGAAGAAATGAGATCCGAAGCAGGATCGACTGAACCGAGGTCCTTCTTCCTACCAACCTAACGCCTTACCGCTAGGCCAAGTCGGCTCCCCATTGCTAATCGCATCGGTTTTATGCTTTTCAGCAGCGAGAAAAAAAAAAAAAGAGAAAAAATACAATCTGGTTCCCTTGGTGCGCCATACATAGTCGGCGCGTAAAGTATGCCGTCACTATTTCATGTGTTATGAAACCCAAGATGTCGGCTACTTTGTTTCTGCTGTAGGTAAGCGAACGGAACGACCGCTAAATTCACGGTACTGTCAGAAGGGAGGATGACTTGCAAGCTGTACTTAAATGCTTCTCTAAATGTACCTCGTCTTCTTTTGTCTGTTGCGGGTAGACACTTAGCAGACACAGTGCTCTACTATCGGTGACATATTTATTGATTCCGGAAACTGCATTTAAGCATATTAGAAAAGTGAAAGTAGAAAGTTTGCCACCATCAACGCAGAACACCTTTTTCTACTTCGGTTCCATTTAGAGCTCGTGACCAGGGTAAGTTTTCAGACTGTACTTTGTCACAAAAATAAATATAAATGCATCAAGGGAGTGGATTTTAGTTTGGAAACTAGCAGAGAGTTAGGGCGCCAAGAGCAGATGGTGATTCCACTACTAACAGTAACAGTTCGCTTTTTCTTCTTCTTGTTTTGGTCTTCTTTATTGTCTTTATTGCTACTCTCTCTCTCTCTCTCTCTCTCTCTCTCTCTCTCTCTCTCTCTCTCTCTCTCTCTCTCACACACACACACACACACACACACACACACACACACACACACACACACACACACTTTCATTTGAAACAAACAAACGCAATAACAAACAATTCCGAAACAAACCAATTCACGCAGATGCAGAACCAGACATTTGAGTGGTCTGGATGGTATAGCATACATGTCAGTATTATAATATGTACCATTAGAAGAAAAAACAAAACAAAAAAAAAGCTGCCTGGACTAAAGAAAACTGCCACTGAGACACAAGAGGCAGTGGTTTTGGTGAAACCCAGCTAACACTGTAACAGAAGTCCTGACACTGCTGCTGTCAAAACATTTTCTTGCTTTTCCAAACAGTCCTGCCAGGAGTGAAGAAGATGGAGCCTCCAGCTGCTGCAACACAGAAGAGGGAGCGACCCAAAGTGGGAGTTGGAGTGTTCGTTCTGAGTGCTGCTCACCCCAACTGTGTACTGGTGGGGAAGCGAAAGAGTTCCCATGGGGAGGGCAAGTATGGACTGCCTGGAGGTCACCTGGAATTTGGGTAAATATAACTTGGGTAAATGTATTTGTTTTATATGATTGTGAGTGTGTGTGTGTGTGTGTGTGTGTGTGTGTGTGTGTGTGTGTGTGTGTGTGTGTGTGTGTGGTGAAATACTGGAAATTACCAGTTAACACAAACCTGTGAAAAGCCATTTGTTGTTGTTGTTGTTGTCTGTCAGATTATAGCTTTGCATGATTACCTGCTGTCATGTGTCAAGGATTATGATGTTCTGATCTCTTGGTAAGTTGATTGGTTGGACCTTGCATAATCCCAATGGTGTAACATGCTTGTAAAGTTCTAGGTAAAATTTTGCTTTACCCTAGAGTGACAATCATGGTTGATTGGGTGTATGTTTCAAGTAGCTCTGTGAAATTTCCAGCTGGGGAATTCAGATGTCAGTTTTACTGCTGCTAGCAACAGCAAAGCAGTGCCATCCAGCCAAACATCCATAATATAAAAATAAAAATGGGTACTTGGAGTCCCTAGCTTACAGGCCATAATCCAGTAACTAGTATGAAGTGACTGCATATTTTGACAACTAGAATTCAGTACACACACAGTCACACACACACACACACACACACACACACACACACACACACACACACACACACACACACACACATACACACACACACACATACAAACACACACACACTCTCTCTCTCTCACTTACACACACACACACACACACACACACACGTCTACACACTCACTCACTCACTCACACACACACACACTCACACACACACACACACACACACACACACACACACACACACACACACACACACACACACACACACACACACACACACACACACACACACACACATCTCAGGGCAATGGGACTGAAGGTTTTAGCAATGAGAAAGCTTTTCAATGAAGATTTGAAAGAACTGACAGAGGCAGCATGATGGACAGAAAAAGGAAGTTAGTTGCAGCACTGGAGCTGGAAGAGAGAGAGATCGCTGACCACCGCATGGGCTCTATTTTTCATCCGGTCTTGTTTGTGTGCAGATGTCTCTTCAACTGGGCAAGACTCAGACTTCATGGTGCTGCCTGCATAGCCTACACATGTGTTTATACTGTGTGTGTGTGTGTGTGTGTGTGTGTGTGTGGTGTGTGTGTGTGTGATTAGACTTAGTCATTGTTATCTTTTTTTTTATTCTTCCACGTGTGCCCTGCAGGGAGAGTTGGGAGGAGTGTGGGCAGAGAGAGGTGGAGGAGGAGACTGGATTGCGATTGACTGGGGTTCGATTCTCCACTGTGCTTAACGTGGTTATTCCGGAAGAAAACTATCACTACATTGAGCTTTTTGTGCAAGGCTGTGTCGACATTCAACACCTGGCTGAGCCAGCTAACCTGGAGCCTGATAAATGTGAAGGTGTGCTTTTGTGTGTGTGTGTGTGTGTGTGTGTGTGTGTGTGCATGCCTGTGTGCCTGCGTTCATGAGTGCATTTGTGTGTGTGTGTGCAGGGGTGGGGTGGGGTTGGGGGGGGGGGGGGGGGGTGAAGTGGGCCACAGGCCAAACGTTGATTACTTTTGCTAACCTGCAGGTTGCATTTATCCTAATAAACCTTCATGGTTGACTGTTTGTTAAAAATGATTTATCTATCTGGTCAGGTGCACTTTTGTTGACTTTTTTTCCTTTTTATTTTTTTCTCTCCATATAATATATAAATGTTCTGTTGCAAACAGAAAAGGGAACAAATGGCTCATGAATAATATAACATACTGGACATGCCATAATTATTGTCAGCAGACTGGTAGATCTGAGGAACTTGGCACAGTTGATGTCCTGGTTTCAGCACTTGATCGTGTAGTACAGTGCACAGTGGTTTCAGTTGCCCTACAGGCAGCAGGCAGATTACGTTGGTGCATTTAGCCCCACAACGGGTCTAGCCCCTTTGCACTGATATTGGCAATGCGCATGCTGGTTCCGTTTACATGCGCAGGCTGGGAGTGGGTGGACTGGGACAAGTTCCTGCCTCTGGACCAAGTCTTTGAGCCGCTGAAAGTCATTCGTAGGCAAGGCTACAATCCTTTTGCTCATCACGCGCCTGGAATGTAGATATAGGTGAGACAGACGTTTAGCATTATGTAGAATCTCTAGGACTCTGAGCTGTTGTTTTTTTATGGTGTGTGTGCACGCACGTGCCCATGCATGTCTGTGTGTGAGAAAAAGAGAGTATGTTTAATGCATAATCATATTTCAATGTTGGCTGTCAAAAATGGGATAATGACAATATCACATGTAAAGTAGAAATATGAATTTGCATGGGCTCTATTTTTTTATCCGGTCTTGTTTGTGTGCAGGTGTCTCTGAACCAGGCAAGACTCAGACTTCATGCTGATGCCTGCATAGCCTATACATCACGTGTTTATACTGTGTGTGTGTGTGTGTGTGTGTGTACTGAAACAAAAATATTTTTATATATATATATATATCTCTAAATAAGAAGAGTAGTTTGGGTGTTTGTTACAAAATACCATCTGCTCTCCCATCATACACACACACACACACACACACACACACACACACACATGAAAGGCTACCAGTATCACAGGATTTATTACAAATACTTTTCACTTTCTTTGCTATGATCTTTAGCACTAACACAATAATGCACACACTGAAAGAAAGATGTATTCTCCTTTTCTTCTTCTAGCCTCCTTGTTGCATATTTACATTTCACAGAAAAAAACATGGATGTGAACAGGGGAAAATACTTCAAAAGTAAACCATAAAGTACAAGAAATGAAGCGAAGTAACATACTGTGGTGACAAGCACTTTATGCCCACGTTTGGGGGGACTTTGTGAAGAGGCAATTTTCATGTGATACGCGCAGCTTGATGTCAGTTGGATTTTGTAGGTATTTATTTATGAATGACTTTTTACCTGAACGTTTGTTTGCTGTTGTAATTTAATGTTTTATGATTGGAATTTGGAGTGAATGCATGATGAGTGTACTTGGCACCACAAAACATTCCTAGTGCAATTGTATTGACACTTGGCAATAAAGTTGTACTTGGCACCACAAAACATTCCTAGTGCAATTGTATTGACACTTGGCAATAAAGTTTTATTTCTACAGAAGTACTACAGATGCATCCAAATAAAACAGAACAAAGGTATACATTCTGCTTCGTCTTTAGAACAGTGCACAGATAGCAGTGTTTGCACACTGCCCATCATCAGCTGGAACCAAATGCACACACTGGCAGCATTTTACACGTTTGGTCAGGCAAGTCAAAAGTAACCTTGTTTGGGAAACCAGCACATTACAAGGTAGGCATTGCGGGAATCTGTTGGATGGTCTCTGTCCTCCATTGCAGTTCCAGATTTTAGAGTTGGTTGACACTTTGTGTGAGGCGGTTTAGCTTCAGATGCACCCACACAATCCCCCCCCCCCCCCCCCCCCCCCCACTCTACACCTAGTCATTTAGGCAACAGCAGGGATTGGGTCTGGCCATGTAATGTGTGTACACATTACTAATGCTAGAAGTAAATTAATGTTGATGCAGAGGAAAGAACCTGGTAAAATTTAATACAGCCCAGCATTTGTGGCCAGTATAGATTGACAGCAACTGCTTAATTTCAAATCTCATGAGTCAAAATTGTATCAGAGGTTGTGACAATGTGAGGTATGAAGAGAAGTGGTGTTCCCACCGAGTCCCCAGAGCCAAGAAACTGTCCCTGTGCAGTCAGGGGTCAGCTGTAGAAAGCGCAGGATGAGAGGTCTATGGAAGTGTGGAAAGCTGTGGACAGTTCCTTCTCCAGCAAAGAGTGCAGACCGCTGTTGTCCCGTGAGTACACCCAGCGCTTCTTGTGGTAGTCGTACCGCTTGGGACCGCTGAAACATTACACACACAAAAGAAACTGGTTTCAAGTAGTTTCCATGAAATTGTTATTGCACAATGGCCCGTTTTTTTTGTTTGCTCATTTGTTTTTTAAGGGATCTCAGTGTAGAAGTATAAAGGGCATTATTGTTGAAAACCTTAATGTCTGGTTAAACCCCCACCCACCCCCTGCACACGCTCAAGAGGACCATGGAAGCCACAAGATATTCAATAATAATAAAAAAATAAAACTTGTGGAAATTATACTATCAATGTTGCTCTTATGCACTTCTGAATTCTAACTTGCCGGGGAGCCCACTGCAAATGTTTACACCTGGCTGTCCCCAACCACTTTTTACTGGTTTCTAGCCACTGCATTTTCACCCCTGCAGTACCTGACGGGTGAGGAGAGCCATATCTGCTTGTTGGGTGTCTGCTTGTTGATGACGTATGTCCCCAGAGAGCTGCCAAGGCTCAGGGTTAACACCCCATCCTGCAAGTGGAACAGAGCTCTCTGATAAACTGATGTTACAAACTTCTTCTTTTTTGTTTTTTGTTTTTCCACAGGCAGGTAGCAATCAAACTACTATCACTTGTGAATGACACATTTGATTCCTAATACTACACCCCCAGAAAGCAAAATGAAGCATACAACTTTACAAGGTACACACATACATTGATAGTTGATCAACACTGAGGTCGAAATGATGACACTGACACTAATTTGCCAACACTGAAGGGTGATACAGACATGAAAGTAATAACGCTAAACCTTCAAACCAACAATGAAGTCAAGGTGATCTGATACGAATATGTACACCAAGAGCAATGTCAAAGTTTGGGACAGAACTTATGTTTAGAAGATGATGTAACTGTTTGATATTAAAACTTACACCAACAGTGATGTCAGTCCTTTGACACTGAAACATACACATGCCAAGAGTGATGTCTCAGTCATATGACACTAAACTTACAAAGAGTGGTGAAGTCATCTGGCACAACAACTTACACCAAGAGTGATGTCAAAGTCATCTGAACAACTGACGATTTCAGGCAGGTTTTCCAGGTACTCGGCCAGAGAATCCAGCGTCTGTGCAACAATGTTCTCAAACTCTGCCTCCTTTAAACTGTAAACAAAACACAAAGCATTGTTATTATGTTAATTATTATAACCCCAGGGCTTAGTATATTTAGTAATGATAATAAGTAATAATGTATCAGTTCTCCATATTAGAGCACATAACCCATTACAAAGCAAAGAACAAAGAATCCACCATACTTCATAGTCAAACTAACTTGCTCACTGAAAAGCCAACTACAAAACTGAAAACTCCCGCACTAAAAACAGCTTTCGATCAGCACCAGTAACACCCAGAACACATGCATGCAAACACACACACACACACACACACCATCACTGACAATTGCTCAAACATTTCTCTTATACCTGCAGTTTGTCAGATAGTTTGCAATATTCATCAGTTCATAACTCTTCCAGTCTGAACGATATTACTTTGAATCTCTAGGAATTCCTCAAGAACTGGTATACATACTTTGAGCACATCAATGCATCTCAGACTTTATACACAAAGCTCAAAGTTAAACTATCCTTATTCACTGACTGTTGGTTAGCAAGTAGCCAAGAATTTACAAGAGGCCAAACGCTTCTTTTATAATTTATCCCTGTCCATATGCTATGGCAAGTTAATTACTAGCCCACATGCCAGGCAAACAGCCATACACTGACAAAAGTCAACCATAGTCCCACAATTCATTAGGATGATAATGGCCAGTGCTGATAGGTTATCAGCTTGTGTACTGACCACACCTCTGCCTCTAGCACTGGCATGTCTGGCATTGGGTGGTAAGTGTGAGAACACTGACAATGCCTCACATTGAAGGCTCTGTCCTCATCACAGCCTGTGTACATTCTACACCCATACACAACATTGCTTGTTTATCACTGCTCTGTTGGTAAGTGAACAATCTCATTTATATTTTTGCTATTATTACTACAATCATATTCATAATGATTTTCATAACTATTGCAACACTACTAATTGAAAGCAATCAGTAAAGCATTGACAAAAATATTTAATATCAACATTCACTGTATTTTTTCCTAAACATTTAGTCACAACATTTGAAGAAGACAGACCTTGAAAGCCTGCACTTTTACTCATTGCATACATGTTATCAATTTCAACCAACACCCCTGATACAGCAGCTTATCCCTGACCTGTATGACATCGGCAATAGCATGCCTGCACTGCAGTAATGGCATTAAACAGACCAAACATGTATATCTGAAGATCTGCATAATGCCAAGCAGTCACTGAGTCAGGACCAATGCTGAAACTTGGTGCCTCCAGTCAGGACCAATGCTGAAACTTGGTGCCTCCTACAATGTGTCGATTAGCTATAATGGCAAGCAGTCAGGACCAATGCTGAAACCTGGTGCCTCCTACAATGTGTAAATTAGCTATAATGGCAAGCAGTCAGGACCAATGATGAAACCTGGTGCCTCCTACAATGTGTAAATTAGCTATAATGGCAAGCAGTCAGGACCAATGATGAAACTTGGTGCCTCCTACAATGTGTAGATTAGCTATAAAAGTATAATGCTGAGCAGTCGGGACCAATGCTGAAACTTGGTGCCTCCAGTCAGGACCAATGCTGAAACTTGGTGCCTCCTACAATGTGTCGATTAGCTATAATGGCAAGCAGTCAGGACCAATGCTGAAACCTGGTGCCTCCTACAATGTGTAAATTAGCTATAATGGCAAGCAGTCAGGACCAATGCTGAAACCTGGTGCCTCCTACAATGTGTACATTAGCTATAATGGCAAGCAGTCAGGACCAATGATGAAACTTGGTGCCTCCTACAATGTGTAGATTAGCTATAAAAGTATAATGCTGAGCAGTCGGGACCAATGCTGAAACTTGGTGCCTCCTACAATGTGTAGATTAGCTATAATGCTGAGCAGTCGGGACCAATGCTGAAACTTGGTGCCTCCTACAATGTGTAGATTAGCTATAATGCTGAGCAGTCAGGACCAATGCTGAACCTTGGTGCCTCCTATGATGAAACTTGGTGCCTCCTACCACGTGTAGATTAGCTATGGTTAGCATGTAACCCACATCCACCAATTTGAAAAGTACTGGCAAGTAAATGGCCTGCAGTCAGTCAATCTTAAGTTTCTAAGCCCAGTATAGCGATGGTGGAAAGTATGGTGAAGGTTAAAGCAAAACTCACTGTGAGTCCCCACAGGCCATAGCCATGTGGGCAGATGTGTGAAGCTGTGCATGACCAATGACCATCATGTACTGAGAAGGAAAGTTGGGTGGCAATGTCACAGCCATCTTGGAATCCTGTCCCTGGCAACTTCCATGAAAGATTGCTGGCACAACTGGTGGCACTCGCATCTAAAACATATTTGTACACGTGTGCTTAATTAAATACAATGCTTTAACGTTTAAGTTTTTTTCTTTTCTCTCCACCAAATTAGCAAATATGGTTAAAAACTCTAGCATTACCAGTAATGGCAAACTGAAACCACTTTTTGAAGGTTTACACTGATTCTGACACAAGTGAACCAGTTGAACTGGCCCACTGTCCAACAGAGGTGAAAGACAACGAGACTATGTCATAGAAGACGAACCACACTGAGTGGCTGTGTCTTTTACCTTACCCATTCACATTTTTGTACCCTTTATATTTCCTTGTTTTTTTTACATAGATCTCTCTTGTGTTGAGGTCTGTGAACAGTGCACAGTTTTGTTTACTGATTAATCCTGCACCAAATGAATGTGTTTGAGTCACAGCCAAACAAAACTAGTAAAGAGATTGCATGAAAGCATGAACGTAGGACCCACTGTTGAGGACTGTCTTTGGCTGAGGGGTACAGTAACAGAGCTTGTGGGGAGCTTAAGTGTGTTGAGCACAGAGAGTATGAAAATACAACCATGACTATGAAAATTAGCACCAGACACCTCCTCACCCAATGCCCAGTTTTGACCGCAGGGAAATACTTAAAACTATATCAACTGTGTTGCAAGGCAGCGGAGATTCGGCAGACATCATTTGAGTGGATGCAGAGCCAATGGCTGTCAGGTCATGCTGGACCACACAAAACGGATTTTCCTCCAGGGGTATGGTAAACTGCACATCTACTCTACTTGCCAGCCAACTACAGCTGCTCCCAGATCATCAGCATCAAGGCCTCAACCCACAGCCACAGGCAGCATGAACATTTCCAGCAATGAGAATGGGATGGTAAACCACACAGCTACTCTACTCACCAGCAAACTACAGCTGCTCTACTTGCCACTAATGCCAGCAAACTACAGCTGCTCTACTTGCCAGCAAACTACAGCTGCTCTACTTGCCAGCAAACTACAGCTGCTCTACTCGCCAGCAAACTACAGTTGCTCCCAGATCGTCAGCATCAACACCTCAACCCACAACCAGAGACAGCATGAGCATTTCCAGCACTGAGGAAGTACACAGAAGGGCATCTTGTCCTGAACAGACACAGGAATTCTGCAAGTGTTGGAGACATGTTCCAGCAGCTGAAATGGCTTATCCTTAGAGCACTGATGCTGAACTGTCCAGCTCACCATGCTCTGCAAGCAGTATATAATCCAGTGGACAAGCATGTGTGAGATGCCCAGACCTGAAACCAAAGGAAGGGATGGGAAAGAGAAGCAGCCACAGCCTGCAGTACCATTCTCTACTAATGTTTCTGTTGGCACACTGACTACAGAAACAACACATTATTTCCCCGCATAGTCAGACTGGAACGAGCTCTGTCCAGAAGCAGTACAGTCTCCATCCCTTGGCATCTTCATTTTAAGGGTGTCATCATACCCTCAGTTAACAGTAATGATCCTCCACTTCCATCTCCATCATAAAGAGTTCAACATCTGTACATGACGGGGTGGGGGTGGGGGGGGGGACAAGCTTTTTACTGAATTTGAATAGATACAATACAATTACAAGGACTCATTTCAATACTGTGCTCAAGCCAGGCAAAATTCTGGTAAAGCTTGGGACAGTGTCACACCCAGTCCTGAGCATTCTTTTCATCTGCGACCAATCATGCTCTTCAAACTCAGGAAACATATAAGATGTGCTATAATAGGTATAAATTTAGCTCAGCTAACTGCCTTCAGCTTAGTTTCACAGAAAACTTAGTTCTGTGTCCACAAAGATGAGGTGTCACATTTCTTTCAATAGTTATTCATTTGGCAATTCCATTTCTAAACATAGTCCACATACCATAATAACAATTATTATAACAAATCTGTAAAGTGCAAAATCTTGTGCCTAGAGAGTAAGACTAAGAGACTATTCTAAGTGCACACACCCACATGCACACACAAAGGCACCTGCACACATATGACATAAGCATTTTCCGACTATATAAACTAAATATATACACAGCTTAAAAATAAAATGGCCAGGAAACAGAGACTTGAGATGGATGAAGACAGCAGCACGGAACAGAAAACATGGCAGGTCTACTGTTTTGGAAAAAGAAATGTTTTTGGATTACATTTGATATAAATATTTATTATATGAATTATGATTGATTGGAAACTGTATCCGAGATTGTTCTGCTTTCCTTGGCCCTTAAGAATTCAGAACACTGCACTCCAAAGCTCCCAACCCTCCTCCAAACTCTGCCAGAACGGATTACGCCACTGAAGGGCACTCCTTATCTCCACGCATCTGCCTACGGACGCAGTCCGCGCCCTCCGAACGGTTTGGGTATGAAGACATAGCAACATAGGGTCAAAGCGCAACGTAAACATCAGCTAAGTTCTTCCCTGATAATAAGTTCCATCTTAACGCTTTTGGCGTTATGTGTGCTGGTGTAAGTAATGTGGTTATGAAAGTAACGCGTGATATTAGTAGTCTGTTACCAAATTAACTGCCATTTCAACACTAACGCAAAAACTGACAGTTTTCGGAGAACTATGGCAGTGGTTGGTGGAGGGATGTCGTAAACTAGCGTGGAACAACCCGAAATGGATCA
>OY757550.1:1800807-1818323 GCA_963584105.1 Alviniconcha strummeri
GACTGAGGGGCTTTGAGCACACAGATGACAGATAATAGTGTTGATAGTGTTTTTCAAAGCACTCTTTTACCTTTCTTCTTATCCCTTTCTTTAAGGACAATACTAATTAAACCTAAATGGGCGACGAATCAGTTCACGAATCAGTGTAAGTGTATTTATGCAGGAATACACTGAGTATATATGCTTGGCTGACAATGTACTCAATTCATTCTGAGCCGGTTTGGCCTAGCGGTAAGACGTTAGGCTGGTAAGCGGAAGGACCTCGGTTCGATACCACTTCGGCTCTCCTTTCTCATCAAAAAGGTTGTGGTTTGTGGACACTGTCTTGTGACTTTGTCCATCACTTCCTACTGAAACGTTAAAATGGCTCTCATCGCTGCCCATCTTAATCCAGGAATCATTCTGGTGGTGACAGTGTAGCGATAGGTATATAATCTGCCTCTCCCCCACCTCCATGCCCCCTTCCCCCACTTCTCCCGTCCCTAATAAGCCTTATGGTTTCTGTGGACGTTAAGCACCATGTTTACTTACTTACTGTACTCAATTCAGTCAAACGAAACCCAGAAGCCGTACAAACCTACACTGAAGTATGTGACTGAACAGATTAGGACTGAAAAAACAACAAGACAGGCCAGCTTAACAGATCAATTAATTTACTGAAATTATTAAGAAATGTATGCCATCTCAGATTCAGTATTTTATATGATTAAAAAAATCAAAAAATCGTTTGTGCATGTTTTGTGGCTAACTGACATTTTGCTTTTGTTCAGAATTATTTTTAAATGTAATAACAGTTTAACCACGTCTACAGGACGGTAAACCGCACGTCCATATAGGATGTCGTAGTGTAGGTCAGTTAGATGTGAATCTACTCACTGTCACCCCAAATCATCAGTTACTTCTTATCTATACCTATGTATCTATTTGTGTGCCCGTACTGATTTATTTCTTTGTTTTAAAAATAAAACTGTCTTTCCTGGGTATAAAAAAATCAAGCTACTTACTTTGTGTGCGTGTGTGTGTGCGTGCGTGCGTGCGTGCGTGTGTTTGTGTATATATGTGTGTGTATGTGTGTGTATGTGTGTGTGTGTGTGTGTGTGTGTGAGAGAGAGAGAGAGAGAGAGAGAGAGAGAGAAGAAGAAGAAGAAGAAGAAGAAGAAGAAGAAGAAGGAGTAGGAGGAGGAGGAGGAGGAGGAAGAGAAGGAGGAGGAGGAGGAGGAGGAGAAGAAGAAGAAGAAGAAGAAGAGGAAGCGTGCTGGCGAGAATGTGTGTGATCTCTATGGGACCTACAGCTGTTTGTACGGGAAAAGCCGTGAGAAAATACTCGATCCCCCTTTCTCCTCCCTTTGAAACCTACACGATTTTCATGACCCGAAACCGAAGCGCAAGCTGACAAAACCAACTTCAGCTTATTCAAAGAGCGTTAAGTCCATTGGAAGGTGAGAAAACGTCTGTTCCCGGTTTACAGAAGTTAGTCCCACACGGCACCTTCTATGTACAGGCCACGGAGGGGGGCATTGTCGCCTATGACACAAGCACTCAAGTAGTAGTGGAAGTAATGAATGCTCGATCCGGAGAACTTGAGTGCATTTGTATAACGCAAGCAGGTCTTTATTCAAGTGTGTGGGAACCTGTTCTTTTGTAGGCAGTTCAAACGCCGCACGTTGACTGCTAGGTTTGTATTCAGTGGACTCTTTGCGCTCTGCGGAGTGAAGCCAAGGGGTCAAAGGGTTTTCACGCAGACTGATGTTCACCGCACGGCCCGAGTCTGGCACGGCGTGCGTGGTTTAGGGTTCGATGCTGTAGCTCAACGCGCTACTCTTTGTCTTCCAGTCTGGCATCGAAAATCGGACTGAGCGTCTAGTCCGTCGGATTGGTTGTTTGTTGGTTTTTGATTTTATTGCTGTTGCTGATGGTGGTTGAAGTGTTGCTTTACGTCCACAGAAACCGCAGGCTTATTAGGGACGGGAGCCCAGGACGGCCACCTCGACTTTCACACAGCTCCTGAGCTCTGATGCTGTTGCTTTTTTGAAGTGTCTATTTATTCATGGGACGTACACAATTCTGTTTATTCACGGGACGTACACAATTCTGTTTATTCACGGGACGTACACAATTCTGTTTATTCACGGGACGTACACAATTCTATTTCTTGACGGGACGTACACAATTCTATTTCTTCACGGGACGTACACAATTATGTTTATTCACGGGACGTACACAATTCTGTTTATTCACGGGACGTACACAATTCTATTTCTTCACGGGACGTACACAATTCTGTTTATTCACGGGACGTACACAATTCTGTTTATTCACGGGACGTACACAATTTGCTATGCCCCTTACCGCGAGACATCAGTGCTTGCCACGTTGCAGAACCAGACGTGAACGTCACCGCCTCCAGAGATCAGACCGCCACTACGTCCCTCCATCAATCCCACAATGTAGACTCAGACGCTGAAACGATTGATCAGAACTACCCTAGACATGGAAGAAAGGAAGGATGGAAAGAAGGAAAGAAGGAAGGAAAGAAGAAAGGAAAGAAGGAAGGAAGGAAGGAGGAAGGAAGGAAGGAAGGAAGGAAGGAAGGAAGGAAGGAAGGAAGGAAGGAAGGAAGGAAGGAAGGAAGGAAGGAAGGAAGGAAGGAAGGAAGGGAAGTAGGAAGGAGCAAGGAGTGTATGTTTAGAGACCTGTGTCACCACAATACCAGAGCTACCCCGGACAAGGAAGGAAGGAAGGAGAAAACGAAAGAGAAAACATAACAGACAGAGGTCACTACCAGATTAGAACTAACTCAGCCAAGGAAGGAAGGGAGGAGGAAGGATCGAGAGCACGTACAGACCCAAGTCACCACAACACCAAAAACAGAGCTCAGGAGCTGTGTGAAAGTTGAGGTGGCCGTCCTGGGCTCCCGTCCCTAATAAGCCTACGGTTTCTGTGGACGTAAAGCAACACTTCGACAGTTAACATCAGAATTACCCCAGAATTACCCCAGAATTACCCCAGACAAGAAAAGAACGAAGGAGAGAGCATACAGACCGAAGTCATCATAGGATCTGAACTACCTCAATGAAGAAAGAAAGGAAGGGAGTTAGGAAGGAAGGAATGGAAGGAAAGAAGGAAGGAAGGAAGGAAGGAAGGACGGAGAGCATGCAGACCGGGGTCATTACATGATTAGAACTACAAGGAATGGAGGAAGGATCGAGAGAGCATAAAGACTGAAGTCATCACAGGATCAGAACTACCCCAGACAAGGAAGGACCGAGAGAGCATACAGACCGAAGTCATCACAGGATCAGAACTACCACAGACAAGGAAGGATGAGAGAGCATACAGACCGAAGTCATCACAGAATCAGAACTACCACAGACAAGGAGGGAAGGAAGGAAGGAAGGACGAGAGAGCATACTGACCGAGGTCGCTACAAGACCGCAACTATTCCGGAAAAAGGAAGGAAAGACGGAGGAGATAGAATAAGGACCGAGGTCACCAAAAGAACAGAAGTATCCCAGTCAAGGATGGAAGGAAGGAAGAAAGGAAGAAGGAAGGAAGGAAGAAAAGAAGGAAGAAGGAAGGAAGGAAGGAAAGAAGGAAGGAAGGAAGGAAGGAAGAAAAGAAGGAAGAAGGAAAGAAAGAAGAAAGGAAGGAAGAAGGAAAGAAAGAAGAAAAGAAGGAAGAAGGAAGGAAAGAAGAAAAGAAGGAAGAAAGAAAGAAGAAGGAAGCAAGGAAGAAAAGAAGGAAGAAGGAAAGAAGGAAGGAAGGAAGGAAGGAGGGAAGGAAGGAAGAAAGGAAGGAAGGAAGGAAGGAGAAGAGAGCATACAGATCGAGGTCACTGCAAGATCAGTGCATGCACGGAAGGCGTCAGAGGCAAAGACAAGTTTTGCTGTGCAATGACCGATGACGAGGAAGATGACAGTTAGGTCTCGATGAGGTACGTAGCGGGTCATTTCAGTTTGAAAAGACTTTACAAGGCGGCAGACCACGCTTACTGTCATAATCTCCCCACCCCGTCTGGTGTGACCTTAACTATGAGCGAAAAAGCACATACATATTCCGGTTAGATGAACAAAATCAGTCAACATTCACATTTCTTCCCACTTTCGTAAATTACGCTTTTCAATACGTTGCTGATAGAAGTGTTGATTTACTGGCACATTACTTTTTTAGTCTTTTTTTTTTTTTTTTTTTCTCGGCATAAGGTGACTAAGACTTTTCGTGGGAGCCGCTAAAAAATAAAACCGGCAAATTAAAAGGCCATAAGTCATTCTGTGCTTTAGACTTCAGCAGAATCCGAAAGGCAAAACGTTAAAAAACGAAAGAAAGAAAGAAAGGAGAAAAAAGAAAAAAAAAAAGAAAAAAAAAGCACAACAGCGTCACGGTGGGGTACCCCAACTGCACGCTGTGATTTATGTTTCAAAACAGAAATTAAGCTGAAACGATAAAGATGAAGATGCCGGAAATTTGAGAAAAGAAAAACGAAAAGGCGGCGCGGGAGGGGGGGAAGGGGGCATAACTATGCACACAAACGCATTAGCGCTAATGCTTCTTTAATCTGCAGGTAAAACTTCATTTCCATATTCACTGACACACCACTGTCACGCGACCCACCAAAGAGACCGAAGCGGGGATGATGGGAGGAAGGGGTGGGTGGTGGGTGGAGAGGGGGGTGGGGGTGGTAGAAAGAAACTGTATGAGACCCGACGTCCATTAAGCGGCGTGTATTTGAATAAGCCCCGCCGGAAAGCCTAATCTATCATTGATTTCCATCTATCATTTCCACTTCATAGACTCCGTAAGCGGACCTTATCAAGCGAAGGTGCGAGAGAAGTGAAAAAGCCGGGAGAGAGAAGCTAGCGCCGAGAGACTGAAAGGCCGCGAGATCGCTGGGGTGACAAGGACGAGACAGGCCCAGCCAATGAAAAGGGGTTTTGAAGGAAAACAAAGTATCGAATGGCGAATAAACAACGAACGGGGTCTTCAATGCGGTTGGGCTCTGGCCTCAGAAGCCGGGGAGAAGCGGAGAGAAAGAAGCTGACGAAAGCGGCAAGTTGGTGGCAGTGTCAACAGCCGTGCTGCGCCGTGACACCCCGACCCTTTTCAAAGCAAATGGCCAGCTTTTTGTCCTGAGTCGCCACTTGATTTTCAAATGTCAACTGCCGGCAAGAAAATCTCTACAAAGTGGGGGCCTTTAATGGAATATCGCTATCCTCAAATTATCCTGATTTCCCCGCACTGCCCCGCCGCTCTTAGACACTTCCGGTTGTCGATTGGCCCTTTTTGCCTGCGCGCGCAACGCGCGTGCTGCGCCGGAAATGAAGGTCGAAGAGGCGCCTGCGCTCTCCACACAGCCTGGAGAAACGGTGATTGGTACAGCGCGATGTTGAATATTCCACCACGTCGCCCGCGCTTTTCCTCGCCAGAATTTGTCTTGCATCGAGTGAAGTTTTGTACAAATATGGAACTAGTCAAAGTGATGACAGTTTGTAGAAAAGAATCGTGGATAGTGAATGGATGTTTTTGAAAATGGTGCTTGTACATGCATCAAACGCGACAATGTTACTGTCGTCCTACGATCGATCGCCTGTTCCGGTGTCCGGGATTTCACTGTTTGCTTTTCTTCTCCTTCTGTCTTTGACACGCACACGTAGCAGAACTGAAGTTAATGTTGGTGACTGGGTACCAACCCGACTTTGTCGCATCTGCATAAAACTGATGCATGGTTGTGGACTTGATTCGACACTGCCACCCAAAATGAAAAGTGGAATGGGAAGCCCAGACTGAAATGTATCAATGGTTGACATCCACATTCGAAAACGTCTGTGAGTCTACTGCCCTGGACATGCCGGAGTGAAAGAGGAAGAGTTAAACGGTCTTCCTTGAAAGGTCGAGAGTGGGCCATCGCCAATCGGACCAACATTGGAACCGCTTCAAAGACAGCGCTGGGAAAACCTCTGAGAGACGGGGTAGCGCGTTTATGGGCTACTCCGAGTGTATACATACCATCTTGAACTGAACTGAACCGAAGTCATGCATGGTTGTGAAAGGGGTGATGTGAGCCGGTTTGGCCTAGCGGTAAGGTCTTATGCTGGTGAGCGGACGACTTCGGTTCGATTCCCTGCTTTGGCTCACTTTTCTCTTCAAAAGTTGAAATTTATGGATACCATCTTGTGACTATGTCGCTCACAATGGACAAAACATTAGTACGGCTATCATCGCTACCCATCTTACTGCAGAGACAGTTCTGGTGGTGACAGTTTAGAGTTAGGTATAGTCTCTTCAAAAGTTGAAGTTTATGGATACCGTAAAAAACCTGAAACAGAACGAGGCCCAGAGCGCTCGTGCAGAATTAACAACTCGCCAGTACCTCTTCACAGACAACTCGCCAGTACCTCTTCACAGACAACTCGGCATTACCTCTTCACAGACAACTCGGCATTACCTCTTCACAGACAACTCGCCAGTACCTCTTCACAGACAACTCGGCATTACCTCTTCACAGACAACTCGGCATTACCTCTTCACAGACAACTCGCCAGTACCTCTTCACAGACAACTCGCCAGTACCTCTTCACAGACAACTCGCCAGTACCTCTTCACAGACAACTCGGCATTACCTCTTCACAGACAACTCGCCAGTACCTCTTCACAGACAACTCGGCATTACCTCTTCACAGACAACTCGCCAGTACCTCTTCACAGACAACTCGCCAGTACCTCTTCACAGACAACTCGCCAGTACCTCTTCACAGACAACTCGGCATTACCTCTTCACAGACAACTCGGCATTACCTCTTCACAGACAACTCGCCAGTACCTCTTCACAGACAACTCGGCATTACCTCTTCACAGACAACTCGGCATTACCTCTTCACAGACAACTCGGCATTACCTCTTCACAGACAACTCGCCAGTACCTCTTCACAGACAACTTGCCAGTACCTCTTCACAGACAACTCGGCATTACCTCTTCACAGACAACTCGCCAGTACCTCTTCACAGACAACTCGCCATTACCTCTTCACAGACAACTCGCCAGTACCTCTTCACAGACAACTCGGCATTACCTCTTCACAGACAACTCGGCATTACCTCTTCACAGACAACTCGGCACTACCTCTTCACAGACAACTCGGCATTACCTCTTCACAGACAACTCGGCACTACCTCTTCACAGACAACTCGGCATTACCTCTTCACAGACAACTCGGCACTACCTCTTCACAGACAACTCGGCATTACCTCTTCACAGACAACTCGGCACTACCTCTTCACAGACAACTCGGCATTACCTCTTCACAGACAACTTGGCATTACCTCTTCACAGACAACTCGGCAGTACCTCTTCACAGACAACTCGGCATTACCTCTTCACAGACAACTCGCCAGTACCTCTTCACAGACAATTCGGCATTACCTCTTCACAGACAACTCGCCAGTACCTCTTCACAGACAACTCGGCATTACCTCTTCACAGACAACTCGCCAGTACCTCTTCACAGACAACTCGGCATTACCTCTTCACAGACAACTCGCCAGTACCTCTTCACAGACAACTCGGCATTACCTCTTCACAGACAACTCGGCATTACCTCTTCACAGACAACTCGGCATTACCTCTTCACAGACAACTCGGCAGTACCTCTTCACAGACAACTCGGCAGTACCTCTTCACAGACAACTCGGCATTACCTCTTCACAGACAACTCGGCATTACCTCTTCACAGACAACTCGGCATTACACAAGTCTAACGAATAACGAACTGGCGATTATGTGAATTCTTGATGTATTATTTGGCGTCATATCAAAACAAAGCAAACTTGGTCAAATTGCAAGTGAGGCCTGTTTCACGGAACATGATGCACGTCGTTTTGTGTTTAAAGACAGAATACAATGAAGCTGAATTAACTTGGAAGGCTGATATTAAAAAAAACGAGACTTTCTGCAGTGGTTGAAGAAAACAGAGTTTTATTCTGAGCTGCTCCAAGCAATAACAGAAAACAGTTATAGTATTTTCTGGATTTTATTTTAGCAGGGGTTTTGAGAGCGTGAGCAGTAGCCCACTATGCCAGTTTTGGACAGAAGAGTAAGAGCACATTAACAAAGTAAACAAAAGCAACAGCTGTAGTAAGTTTTGGGCCTATGTCAACAAAACGCCAGGTGCCTTTATTGGGCGATTCAGGCGGGGTTGTTAACACCCTTGTCTTTTGCCCGGCATCGCTTAAGTCCCTTGGCTGCTTTTACTTCCGGTGCGTACTTTCTTCACGATGGAAGGCGGTGACAGCGAATTTTAGACTGCCAACGTTAAAGGCATTTTTTGAGGCACGTAGTCATAATGTGTCTGGAAATAAGCAGTAACTTGTTGCTCGTGCTTTGGGATGCCCCAAAACGCATTTTTTCTACGAACTCGCGATCTTCTGATCAGCCCAAAAACGACGCAAAGACACTTTTTGTTCACCCTCCATCCCCTTTCCACGGTAATTTTTGCAACCGCAACAGTATTGGCATTTGTACTGCTTCGCAATTCTAATTTCAACTTTCATTGTTATACACAGTGTGAAGCAACGCCTACTCAGAAATCGGCCCGGAAGTGCGCTGCGACCTCTCGCGACTTCTTTCGCGAAAGATTACAAAGCGCATTCACTCTAGCAAACCAGCTTCGCTGAATCGCCCAATAGCCATAGTGTATAGCACTATAAATTATGTTTGTTTCACAGAAGAAGAAGAAGAAGAAGAAGAAGAAGAAGAAGAAGAAGAAGAAGAAGAAGAAAAAAAACAAAAACAACAACAACAACAACAACAACAACCGAGAATGACTGCTAGCATTCTAAAATAAGATCCAAACACATAAAATATTCAAAAAACGTTTATTTATTATGACAGAGACAACAAGATGCAAATTTTCAGGGAAACCCTATTGTGGCCCGAAGAAGGGGATTTCCGCGAAAATTTGAATCGTGTTGTCTATTTCATAATATATAAGCGTTCTTTTGAATCTTGTATGTATTTGGATCTTGTTTGACAGAGCCTGATCATATTCCCAGAGAAATACGAAAATTTATATAAATTACCCGCATTACAGAAGAAAAGTTCATTATTTGGGGAATAGATCAGATTAAAACCAAGTCAAATCAAGTGAAGTCCACTACTTTTTATTCCATTTAAAGAAAAACATGGGTGCTACACATGAATAACCACTGCCAACAAAAATATACATGTATAAAAGATTCATAGTTCAAGAGGCACAACAACATACAAGCAAGATTAAGACCAGAAGTGTTTTTAAATAGAATTTATATTACTAATGGAAAATCGCGTTTGTCCGACGCTTAGGTCTATACGTTTTCTGCGTAACCTGTCTCAGACTTGGACATAAAGCCTAGGGTTGTGTCACTTGCAAAGACGTATTTGATTGGCATAACTGAGCAACATCAACAAATCACAGAGCAGCGTGCCTGTGACAGGGTGCTGCTAAAAACAGCAGAGTTCTTGGATTTTAACGTGCCGTCAACTGCACCCCAGGATGACTAAAAAATATTTTTCTAAAATAAAAAGAAAAGAAAAAAGAAATGAAACGAAACAGATAATATATTACAAACCACTGAATTAAACAGTTTACATATTCATAACAGCAAACAAATAAAGTATACTGTTCTGGTTTGTGGATTTGAATTGGTTTTGAATACTTGTTTGGTTTATGCGTGCGCGATTACGCGCTCGCGCGCTCGCACGCTTACGTGCGTTCGAGCGCGTTTCAAGTTCGTGTGTACTTTTAATTTATTGTTTGTATTTGGAATAATCACAGAACAAAATATTTAAATAAAAAATAAAATAAAAAATAAAAAAATGCGTAGGAAAGATGACAAAAGAAGGGAAATACAGATGAGCGAACAGGCATCAGAAGAACATTGCATTCATTTGTATAATTGAGTGTCAGCGCCGCCGCTAACGCCAGGCGAGAAATGAAAACCCGGATGAAAGGCCATATTGTGTGGGCCGACAACTCCCCACGGAAGGGAGACAAATCTGTGCAGGACACGACGGCGAACAATGCGCCCACTAAATCACCCGACAGTCAAAGCCTAGCGTCAAAACAGGGAACACGCAGAGGTTAGATCGGCGATGAAAACCCGTGTTGACTCTGTGCACAAAAGGAAAGTACAGGTCTACATTATACTAGAGGATTATGTTTTCGTGTTTAAAATGTGCGCGATCACTTGACCTGAAGATTGGTGGACTGTTCACTCCTATGACGCATGGAGCACGCCTGCCTTCCACTCAAAAAGACATGATTACGTTTCTCTCCTAAGTTTTCGATGGATATAAGGTAAATTGACCTTTCGCGACTGTCTGCTGTGTTGAAAGCCGTCTCTGAAGGATTTGCCTGGAGAGAATTCTTGGACGCTCAACGTGCATGTTGAAAAATTGTTGCAGTTTGTCACGCATGAGTGAGGAGTGTTAAGACTGGGCTTGGCTTTGCATACACACAGCACAGATATCCGAATATAGGTCACTGAATTCAAATCTAGTAACCGAAAGAATAAATGCAGAATGAATAAATGAATGAACGAAATTTGTAAAGCGACCTCTCTCTTCCACCCCAGCCAATAAAAAAGAAAAAGATCCCACCGTCTCTGAATTCAAATCTAGTAACTGAAAGAATAAATGCAGAATGAATAAATAAATGAATGAATTTGTAAAGTGATCTCTCCATCCCCCCCGTTTAAAAAAAAATCAAAAAATCTCACGGCTGTTCTCCAGACGAGATACTAGTATCTCTGCCCATACGAACAGTAAGTAAGTAAACATGGCGCTTAACGTCCACAGAAACCAAGAGACTTATTTATTAGGGACGGGGAGAAGTGGGGGGTGGGGGGGGGGAGGGTATGGAGGTGGGGAAAGAGGGAGAGGGAACAGCAAACGTATCTCAAGGTTGAGCGAACGCGTATCTCCGCTTCATGCATCGTCTTGGCGCTGTTTGATTCAGAGGCGGAAGGCTCACTTCCGCTGCCCGCCTTTGCGGCATGAGGTATGACATCGACACGATCCTGACTTCGGAGGTGATTTGTCCTCCGGTCACCACCTGGGCTCTCCGCTCACCCGAAGCCGAGCTGGCTAGAAGGACCCCTGGTGGGCACGTTCCAATACTCCCTGTCCCTTTCCCGCCGCTTGGTTGAACCCGCGATTAACTTCCACCTACCGTGTGGAGAGGGAGCGGGCGAGAGGAGGAGAGGCTTATCGCGGAGGAGCTCCACGGACACCTACCCCTTGTTGAGTTGGTCGAGTTGGTTTGAGGTCGTCTTTGGTTTGGTTGGAAATGCTCTCTCAGAGTCAACACGCAAAGGAGTTCATTACGCTCTCAAAGACGTCTCACAAACGCAAAGACCGGAGACGTCTTCGGTAAATCTCACCTGGCAGGCGAGTAAATATGAGGTACATGAACTCCACCAGAGGTACATCCTGAAACACACACACACACACACACACACACACACACACACACACACACACACACACACACACACACACACACACACACACACACACACACACGCACACATATATTCACTCCTTCACTCACACACAAACACACACACTGTCTCTCTGTCTCTGACTGTCTGTCTGTCTGTCTGTCTCTCACACACACACACGCGCGCGCGCGCACGCACGCACGCACGTACACACATACACACACATACGCGCGCGCGCGCGCGTGCGCGGTTGGCTGGGCGATCAGTGGAAAGAAGCGACCTGCTAAGGGTGTTAGATGACACAATACTGACGCTGAATCTTGGACCGAGGCCTGCCATTCTGTCACTGCGGTATCAGGGATGATGACGGTTCTTTACGTTCTCATCATGTTCTGCAGACTCTCACTGCATAAAGCTGGAATTTTCGGGCCAGACCTGCATTTGATTGTACCTGCAAATGTCGGTTGTAGACGCAGTTGCATAGTCTGTTATGCAAAGAATGCGTGTTGCAGTCGGCTGCTACTTTGGCGCTTCTCTCTCTGTCTTTTCCGGGGACATTAAGCCCCACAACATCATCATCTGTCTTTGTCTCTTTCTGTCTCTCTGTTTTTCGCTGTCTCTTTCTGCCTTGTCTGTCTGTCTGTCTCTTTCTCTTTCTGTCTCTTTTTTTTTATACTCTCTCTTCCCCTCTAATTTGTTTTTGTCTGTCTTTCTCTATGGCTTTGTTTCTTTGTCTGTCTGTCTTTCTGTGTGTGTCTCTGTGTCTATCTCTGTGAGTGTTTCTGTCTGTCTGTGTCTCTTTCTGTCTCTGTGTCTCTTGCTTTGTCTGTCTGTCTCTCTATATCTATCCATCAGTCTGTCTTCGTAACAGATATAAAAACATGAGTAGTGTTGATATGATTTTCCCACTATGTAAAGGTGAAAATCAAGACGGAGTATATTTTATACTGTGCTGTCCTGCTTTTTGCTTAGACAGCAATTCATTCCACTAAAGTATATAGGTACCCAAACCTCTTTCGATTAAGTACGCTTTTATCTAAACGGAATGAAAACCTTCGATAGACACTTTTGCACGTATTTGTACTGAGTACTTCAAAAGCGAACTATCATCAGTCTATTAAGTCTGTATTAGTATTATGGCATCGTCCTTTCAAGTTCAGACTCCGCCAGAAGGGGCTATGGCCTATGTACTAAATTTTTAACATTCGTTTTCCTAGTCTCTCAGTCTCTCTACCCCTTCCTCCTCCCCGCCCCCTCTCCACTTCCCCCACCCCCACCGCCCAGCACGACGGAGCGAAAGGGAGGTATAAAGAAAGGCAGACGGTGTGATTCCAGTGTGGGAGTTCTTCCTGCTTTGGATGCCAGTGACACAAGAGACTCCCTTACACCAGTGCTGGAATTCCCGGTTTGTGTGCTCATGTTCGCTAGGCCACCCGTTGGGTAATGTTGGTTGTGTGTGTGTGTGTGTGTGTGTGTGTGTGTGTGTGTGTGTGTGTGTGTGTGTGTGTGTGTGTGTGTGTGTGTGTGTGTGTGTGTGTGTGTGTGTTGGATAATGTTGGTTGTGTGTGTGTGTGTGTGTGTGTGTGTGTGTGTGTGTGTGTGTGTGTGTGTGTGTGTGTGTGTGTGTGTGAGTGTGTGTGAGTGTGTGCGTGCGCGCGCACGCGCGTGTGTCAGGTATGCTCGTGTTTTTTTGTGTGTGTGCCGGTGTGTGCCGGTGTGTATGTGTGTGCCGGTGTGTATGTGTGTGTGTGTGTGTGTGTGTGTGCGTGTGCGCGCGCGCGCCGGCGCGTGCGTGCGTGCGTGCGTGTTTGTGCGAGTGTCACTGTGGAGGCGCTCTAGAGTGGGTGTTTAGTGTCTATGTGGAAAGAGAGAGAGAGATGAGAGAGAGAGAGAGAGAGAGAGAGAGAGAGAGAGAGAGAGAGAGAGAGAGAGAGAGAGAGAGAGAGAGCTGCTATACACAAACTGACAGTTTGTGCATGTTCTTTAGATCTAGATACAATTAATATAATGTATATAATATAAATAAAACAGGCCTCTGCATCATCAGCGTTACCCGAAGTGTGGGAAGCGGGACTGTGTGGAGAAAGTCTCTTGTGTTTCGCCTTGATCACAGCAGTTTGTCAGGTCTGGTAAAGTGAGTCATATCATCAGACTAATGGAACGAGCTGGCGTCCACACCTGCATAGGGAGAGAATATCAGCAGACACAGTTCCTTTGGAGACCCCCTCGCGCGAGACGAGCCGGGGTGTAGGGATATTAATGACAGATCGGCTCGTTTGTGCGACGGCCCCCTGCCGATTGTCTCAATGCGCCAGAGTAAATAGCGCCCCGCTTTTCGTGTTTACTTCTCTCGACCCTCTATTGCCCGTCGAGCGTTTGATCTTTCTTCTTAGCGAAGAAGCGATTCTGAACCTCGCCAAAGCCTCGGCCCGAAAAGCGCCGAGCCTCTTGCTTTTTCAGTTCCGCTCTAACGCTCCGCTGCTCCCTCATGAATATTGATTTAGCCGAGCAGGCGGCGAGGACTTGGGCTATTTACCCCAAAATAGGATTTGCCCCTCGCTTTGTGATGATCTGGCCTCCCCACCCCGGGTGGAAATCTTGCCGTCACATCACCCTCATAAGAGACCAAGGGGTGTCGTGTTTGCCGGCTTGGTTCTGGGTGTTGAATATGATAGGTGGAAAACCACGAGACATTACGAGATCAAGGATGGCTTCCTGTTTTTTGTTAGGTGATAGGGCCACAAGACTGGCGCACCTGTACGTTCAAATAACACTGGAACGATTAAGAAAGATGTCTGCATACCGATTAGCTTATAATGAAGCGCTGAAGCGAGAATGTTTATTTACGTTAGGAATTCTGTTCCCATTATGTTGATGATGATGGAGTGCATTTTAAACGCTGTTAGACATATTCTCCCATTTTTCCATCATAAAATCTCATGTGTTTGTACAGTGCAGTGAGCTTAGTTCTAGTTAGAGAATAGCGCTTTATGCAAATGTTTTTCATTATTATTAAAAATCTCTTTGCTTTTGTTGACATCATATTGCTAGAACTCAGTTTGTTATTTGTCGGCTCCCTCTGTCTGTCTCTCGGTGCTTTTCTGTCCGTCACTGTCTGTGTCTCTGTCTGCCTGTCTCTGTCTGTCTGTCTGTCTGCCTGTCTGCCTGTCTCTGTCTGTCTGTCTGTCTGCCTGTCTGCCTGTCTCTGTCTTTCTGTCTGTCTGCCTGTCTGCCTGTCTCTGTCTTTCTGTCTGTCTGCCTGTCTGCCTGTCTCTGTCTGTCTGCTTGTCTGCCTGTTTCTGTCTGCCTGTCTGTCTGTCTGTTTCTCATGTAAAACTGGTTGCCTCGTGTCCATAGGTGTCGGTAGAATCTTTATAGAACAGTTCAGTTACTATTTTGTGCACTTAGTCTTGTACGCTTGATGAAGGCGAATCGAGCTGTCTTGTCCGGTAAGTAAACATGGTGCTTAACGTCCACAGAAACCATAAGGCTTATTAGGGACGGGGAGAGGGGAGATAGGGAGAGGGGTGAAGGAGATTAGATACCTATCGCTACACTGTCACCACCAGAATGACTCCTGCATTACGATGGGCAGGGATGCGAGCCATTTTAATGTTTCGTTAATTGTGAAGTACAAAGACAGCGACCACAAACCACTTTTTTTTTTCTTTGTTCGAACCGAGGTCCTCCTGCTTACCAGCCTAACGCCCTACCACTGGGCCAAACCGGCTCATTCTTCTCTAGTTCCTGCCAAGGGTTTTAGAGTTTGGTGTAGAGGTGGAGGGGGTGACCACACTCCGAGCATCGCTTTCCGGCAGCGGGAGGATGTCGTAAACCAGTGCTCGGAGTTTGGGAGGTGACATGTATTCACTGGCCAGTGTGTCTACCTCATCGCAATTGTAGCTGGGGAATCTCTGGAGGATGTACTCCGCTGTCTGCTGCTCCATACCGTATTAACGCAGGGGACGTCGGGGTTAGCCTCTTGTGTGTGTGTGTGTGTGTGTGTGCGTGCGTGCGTGCGTGCGTGCGTGCGTGCGTGCGTGCGTGCGTGCGTGCGTGCGTGTGTGTAGTGTGTGTGTGTGTGTGTGTGTGTGTGTGTGTGTGTGTGTGTGTGTGTGTGTGTGTGTGTGTAGTGCTTGTGTGTGTGTGTGTGTGTGTGTGTGTGTGTGTGTGTGTGTTTGGGAGCGGTATGACGGGAGTTGTATAGGCGAGCAGACTTTGCTGATGTTGCTGCTGTCGCTGTGTGTTTTGTTTACATGTTTTGTGTGTGTGTGTTTTTATAGTTTGGTTTGCACATACATTTTTTTCTTTCTCTGTTTTTCTTTGGTGTGATGATGGGGTGATGGGTATCAAGAGAGGTTGCCAAATCTTTTCTGGCCTCTGAAGCTGCAGTTGATTCCACAGTGCATGAGAACCTGGCGGAGTGCTCACCGGAAGCGAAAACCTGCGACACACTGGCGGCGTATCCAGGTGCACTGCCGCCTAAGCTTTTACACGTTTGCTCCTTGTCTAAGTCTGCGTTGCTCGTGTCAGTGTGTGAACAATTAAATGTTTACAGAGGATGTGCTTGCTGTGGAGTTTATGTACCTCGTATTTACTCGCATGCCAGGTGAGAGTTACCGTAAGCGACACAGGTCTTTTTTGTCGTGTTTGTATTACGTTTTCTGAGCGCTAATTAACTCCCCTGTTTGCTAATGGTTGACCGCGGAAGATTTTTTTTCATTTTTTTTCCCCACCGAACTCTTGGCTTGTTCACATTCATTTAATATTGCACACGTTTTACCTTTTAATTACTTTTGCATTCTCTCTGTCTCTGACTCTCTGTCTCTCTCCCCCCCTCTCTCCTCCTCCCCACTCTCTCTCTCGGCGTGTGTATGTGTGTGTGTGTGTGTGTGTGTGTGTGTGTGTGTGTGTGTGTGTGTGTGTGTGTGTGTGTGTGTGTGTGCCTGCATGCGTGCGTACGTGCGTGTGTTCAACTCCTTATTTTTCAGAGTGCATGATTGTGCATCTTATAAAAGAGCGTTCGTATCGTACCGCCCACTGTCAGAGCTGTCCCCCGCCCACAGAAATAAGGCGTATTCACGACTGCCAAACGATGTATTCAGGATGAGTTTTCTTTGAAAACATTGATGGTTGGATAACAACACAACCACACCCCGTGAAAAGAGACACGGGAGAGACAGCACTAGGGCCCCCTGACGGCGTGTGGGCCTGGCGCGAGATGTTTGCTTTATTGCACGGCAAATATTGTGACTGTTTTGTGGGCCAAGATGAGAATTAAAGCCCACTGCGTCACCGCTTGCTCCTCTTTGACAGACGGTGGGTTTGAATCATAACCGCTGTCAAAAAGTTTAGATTAATCTGTTTGCAAACTGTTCCCGCTGTGTCCGTGTTTTATTCCGTCTGGGTTGGCATCGGGGAAAGTTTCCCCACGCATCTCCCCCCCACCTCCCCCCACACCCACAGCACCCCCCTCCCCCTTTCCGTGGCTCTCTCATTCGCGAAGGAATAGTCCCTAACCCGTGAGCTAAATTGGGCTGTGAAGAAGGCCCAGTCCCTCCAACCACCACAGTCTCATGGAGGAATAGTCCCTAACCCGTGAGCTAAATTGGGCTGTGAAGAAGGCCCAGTCCCTCCACCACCCCCACCCCCAGTCTCACGGAGGAATAGTCCCAAACCCGTGAGCTAATTGGGCTGTGAAGAAGGCCCAATCTCTCCATACCCTAAGTTTCACGGAGGAATAGTCTCTAACACCGTAAGCTAAACTGGGCTGTGAAGAAGGCCCAATCCCTCCAACCCCCTCAGTCTCATGAAGAAATAGTCCCTAATCCGTGAGCTAAACTGGCTGTGAGGAAGGCCCAATCCTTCCATACCCTAAGTTTCACGGAGGAATAGTCTCTAACCCCGTAAGCTGAACTGGGCTGTGAGGAAGGCCCAACCCCTCCAACCCCTATGTTTTTACGGAGGAATAATCCCTAACCCGTAAGCTTGAAGTGGGCTGTAAAGTGGGCCCAATCTTGAGATGAAGCGTTCGACAAGTGTTC
>OY757550.1:1823523-1831023 GCA_963584105.1 Alviniconcha strummeri
CTGTAATACATACAAAATGCAGCAACGTCACAATAACAGTGTACACAGCAAAAACAGCAAAGTTATTACAAAAGGCTTTCCGTCCCGACTGACTTCCCGACTGAATCGGGTTTTGTCGATGCCCATTTGAGCACAACGCCTTTTCTATTTCCGGCTGCCGTGTTACGTTGTTTCTCTTCCAATTTGGAATTCATCGCCGCTCGGACGCTTTGTGTAATCACAAATTGTGCGAAAGGCCAGCATCGCTTCTCCCGCCAAATGAAAAAGCCAGCAGACCCGGGCACCAGGGAACCATTACACGTTGCGGCACCATAGCGCTCGCATTAACCGGAAGAGGTGCGCGCGCACCTCGGGTCACGTGCAGTATGGAAATGAGTCCACTGCGGGCCGGAATGCGCGCGATGGTTGAGTGAGCGGGTAACTACATTGTGTCAATCTGGCCATTTGCGTTAATACACATCCCATAATCCCCCACGCACAGTTAGGAAAATGGCGGAATATCTGTGTGAATTACGGAGAATGGCCGCGCGGATGAATACATGACTCCGAGGCAAATCAGGCAATGTGTGTGAAAGAGAAAGGAAGTAAGACTGTTAGTGTTGTGCTGTTGTATACAGCAGATACTGTTATACTGCGTGATACCGTTTTGTGTTATTATCATTGTTATTTTATCTGCCGGGCGTCTGGAGAATACAGACGTCTCCAGACAACGGCAACAGTCAGAAAATGGTGTACAACTCGACAGCTGAGATTCGCTTCATTGTTCGATTTAACGCTTACTTTTGTTCAAAGAGATACTGGCAAAAAAATAGAATCCATAGAGATTCAGCAATGCAGTGGGGGCATGGGATAATTAAGCTGTAACCGGCCAACGAAGGCCGATTTTGGCTGTTAGCTGGGCAGCGATCCAGATGAGCCAGTTCGCTGTCGTCAGCTGTGTAGAGCAAAACATCACAACGTCCGTAAACCACAACGTTTGAAACAAAGGGAAAGGTGTCTGATGCTAAGAACCACATCAACTAATGTCTTATTTTATGTCTCTTCACAGCAAGGATATATTAGACAACAAAGAACCACACGGCGCAGACTGAACATAATGGTGTTCACTAAGATAAAAACTGGACAGTCGGAGATACGTAGCTCCTGCAGCGCCTTTCCAACGACCACTGAGCAGCTTCTCCTACTCGTGTTACCATTGCAACCTGGCCAGGTCATTAATAGTGCATCCATGTCAAGTCTAACATTACATTGCATCCGGGTCAAGTCATTACCACTAGACCCTGGTCAGTCAAGTCCTATAATTATTGCCATTACATCACGGTCAGGTCCTATAATCATCCTGGTCAAGTTTTATATTTCCACTGCATCCTGGTCAAGTTTTATTACTGCATCATTATCAGGTCCTATAATTATTACCAGTGTATTCTGGTCAATTCGATATCGCCGCAGTCTTGTCAAGTCTAGTACGCGTATCACCAACCTGGTCAAGTCCTATATTACCACTTCATTTTAGTCAGGTCGTTACCACTTCATCCTTTCAAGTCCTATATTACCACTGTACCTTGGTCAAGTCATTCCACATCATCCTTCTTAAGTCCAATATTACCACTGCAAGTTGGTCAAGTCATTCCACTTAATCCTTTCAAGCTCTAAATTACCACTGTATTCTAATCAAGTCCTGTATTACCATTGCATCTTTTTGTCAAGTCATTTCACTGCATCCTTTCAAGTCCTATATTACCGCTGCATCTTTTGGTCAAGTCATTTCACTGCATCTTTTCAAGTCCTGTATTACCACTATATTCTAACCAAGTCCTATATTACCACTGCATCTTTTTGTCAAGCCATTCCAGTTAATCTTTTTAAGTCGATTGCATCTTTTTGACCAGTCATTCCACTGCGTCCTTTCAACTCCTGTATTACCACTGCATTTTGTCAAGTCATTCCACTTCATCCTTTCAAGTCCTGCATCTTTTTGTGAAGGCATTCCACTTCATCCTTTCAAGTCCTATATTACCACTGCATCTTTTTGTCAAGTCATTCCACTTCATCCTTTCAACTCCTGTATTACCACTACATCCTCATCAAGCCTTTGCCAGTGCTTCGTCGAGCCAGGAACACACAAAGACGAAAAAAAAGCAGTCATCAACAGAACCGGTGTGATCAACAGCTTACAAAGAGACGCCGTTTCCACCAAAAGGGGGAAGAAATAAACCTAAATCCCTAGTCTTCGCACCCAGAACCAAACAAATTGTAATCGATTCTTCAACAAAGTGCTCTCAGTCCAAATCCCTCCGTCGCTGTCTCGCCCCGGTTCACGAGGGGCGAAACGGGCGAGGCGATCGTCATCAAAACGACATCCACAACAGTGCTCGTCCCAGTCCAGCAAACAATTAGGCGAACGGAGACAAACTTCCTTTCACTGGATAATTCCGGAATTTGCATCTGTAATGAGACATGCTCGCTCGTTTTGTTTTACATCGTAAATACCGAGGAGATTCAACGACGGGGTGGTGGTGAGGGGAGGGGGTGGGGGAGGAGTGAGGGGGGGTAGCCGAGTGTTGGACAGCAGAGACAGGGCCCCAACGTCTTGGAGAAGAAGGGTGCCTAGAGCAGGCCGGAATCGGCTGGGAGTGGAGAGTGAGGGCTGGAACATTAACTCGCTGCAGGTTGGTGAAGATGCGACTCCCAATTAAAGTGGGATTACTCTCGCTAAGGCTATAACTCACTACACTTGTTTTGTCGTCTGCGTCTCGCAGCGCTTCATCGGAAATTCTCCAATGCAATTTTGCTGTTCGGCCTTTGAATTCGAAGACGATCACAGCATCGTTGTACTGACTGCTCCTTTCTTTCGCTGGACTTGTTACACCCAGCTTTTCGAAGGGGTAGCTTGACTTGCTCGATGCGTAGAATGATACTCTGCTTTCACTTCCCTTCTCTGTCTCTCGGGTTGTCTCTGGGGCTCATGATGAGAACTGCCCGTCCGCTAAAACCGGACTTGGTGAGTCTTGTCCGTCTGGTAAAACCGGACTTGGTGAGTCCTATCTGCCCGCTGAAACAAGACTTGGTGAGTCCTGTCCGTCCGCTGAAACAGGACTTAGTGAGAACTGTCCGTCCGCAGAAACCGGACTTGGTGAGTCCTGTTCGTCTAGTGAAGGTGGTGAAACCGGACTTGGTGAATCGTGTCCGTCCAGTGAAGGTGGTGAAACCGGATTTGGTGAGTCCTGTCCGTCCGCTGAAACGTGACTTGGTGAGTCATGTCCATCCGCAGAAACCGGACTTGGTGAGCCCTGTCCATCCAGTGAAGGTGGTGAACCGGACTTGGTGAGTACTGTCCGTCCAGTGAAAGCGATGAAACCTGACTTGGTGAGCCCTATCCGTTTAGTGAAGGTGGTGAAACCAGAATCTAGTGAATCCTGTCGTTCCGGTTAAACCAGGCATCCTCGGAGGGTCGACGTGATGATGAGTTGATGCTTAATGTCCTCAGATGTCATTTGACTTATTAGGGACAAGCTGTGACCAATGCCGAAGCACGGTTCAATAAAAGCCACATACGTAAGGTGTATGCGTGTGTAGCTGTAACCTGCCACCTGCACTTTTGGCAGAATGACCGGGATTTTTTACGTGCTACTGTGGTAACACGGGGGTGGAACGGATACCGAAATAAGAGTCAGCACAGAAAGTCGACCCTGGAGAAGAAAATTCTCCCGCCGTTCCAGCAGGGATTCGAACCCGCAACCTTTCAATCACGAGTCCGGCGCTCTAACCACTGAGCTATCCCCGCCCCCCAGGGGGTCGACGTTGTTGTTGATCGTTTTATATAGCGCTATTCTCCGCTCTCTAGCAGGCTCACTGCGCTCTTCTCGCATGTTATTCTAAATGAATGACTGTCGCTTTTTATCGCGCTTTTTTAATATCCAACAGTAGGTTGCAGCCTTCAAGGGAGCCACTGACGATTCCTGAGTATTCTTTCGTTTTTTGCGGGGATGAAGGGAGTGACACGATAATACAGTACAACAATACTTTATTAATCCGTAAAAAGGAAAATCGGTTGTCCGTCTTTAACAAATGATAAAGTAAGTAAACAAAACTACGTAGGTATGCTTTCACAGTTTCACTCAATTATCTAGATACAATAAAAACAAGAGTAACACCCCATTGTGTTCAAAAGTTTCGTTTCCTTTTTTTTTTTTTTTTTTTCCTTTTTTTTTTTTCCAACCTTTTTCAATGAAGTGAGACTGAAGAATGAAAATGTTTCACTCACTTAATTATAATAAAACTGAATAAATCAAGCGAAAGAAAAATAAGTAATATATAGAGTTTCATTCACTGTTAAGTTGTACCCGTGTCGTTCACACAAAAGCTGTCACAAATTTATTTCAAACTTAAGTAACACAAACATAAGAGTGCTTTCTGGTCTTAACTTCCAAACACTGGACACCAGAACAACATAAATCAGCTCAACCAAATGCAGATCAGTATCCTGCATCTCAGTTTTTTCACTTTAAAAAAGGGCTTACCCCGAAAATTCGCATGTTGTGTTTTGTCGTAATAAATAGCGTTCTTTTTAACATTTCATGCTTTTGATTCTTACCTTCATCATTTGTTTTGTTTTTTCTTTCATTTGTTTGTTGTTTGAATTGATCTTAACTCCATCATTTGCTTTTTCTTTCGTTCCTTTGTCCGTTGAAGTGATATTAACTTCATCATTTGCTTTTTTGTTTGTTTGTCCGTTGAACTGATCTTAACTTCATTTTTTTTTTTCTTTTCTTTTTTTCTTTTTTTCGTTCGTTTGTCCGTTGAACTGATCTTAACTTCATCAATAGCTATTTCTTTCGTTCGTTTGTCCGTTGAACTTGTTTAACGTCTGGGACTGGCTGGGACCGAGATCCCTGGAGGACGGGGAACGGGGGAACTATACCTAACGCTACACTGTCACCGCCAGACTGGTTTCTGCATTAGGATGGACAGCGGTGAGAGCCTCAGGGGCCAAGTGGAAAGACGGTGTCCATAAATCAGAACCAGAGCCGAAGCGTGGAATCGACCCGACATCGTCTGCCGACGTCGGGGCATTTAAGGCCCAGTCAGTCGCAAAGATCATGCCAGGGTAAAACACACTTCATCACAGCACCAATAAAATTCATATTCAGTGTTCACAACGCACATCAGGTTTTGCTTGAAGAGACTGGGGAAATGTCAGAGCACCAATAAAACATCAGATTTTGCTTGAAGAGACTGGAGAAATGTCAGAGCACCAATAAAACTTCAGGTTTTGCTTGAAGAGACTGGGGAAATGTCAGAGCACCAATAAAACATCAGGTTTTGCTTGAAGAGACCGGGGAAATGTCAGAGCACCAATAAAATTCATATTCAATGTTCACAACGTACATCAGTTTCTGTTTGAAGAGGACCAGGAAAATGCAGTTGAATGAACCGATAACGCGGAAGGCAGAAAAGGTGAATTCCTGACGATGCTGCCCTGGACATGCCGGAGTGAAGGGAAATGACCGAGCAGATAAACTGGCGGGCAAAGCAACCTTCATAAGTGGCTTGCGTCTCGGAAGATCTCGATCAAGTGTTGAGGAGCTTGAGGTACTACATACGGTGGAAAGAGGAAGCGCTTGACGATTTTCATTGAAAGGATGAGAGAGGACCATCGTCAATCAGACGAATATTGGAACTGTTCCAAAGACAACTTTGGGGGAACAACTTCTGAGAGACGGGGAGGAGGTACATTGGCTTTTCCGAGCGCACAGATACCATCTTGAACTGAACTGACGATGCGCGAAACACACAAAACGATACTCTTGCCTATTCCAGGTACAGAAAATAAAGACAGGTTTGTCGAAACGTCGAAGTCGTTTTTTATTATGTATATCCTTTTTAAAATTTTTTAATTTTAATTTTTTTAAATATAATTTGTATCATGACCTACCTTCTTTTGGTTTAAACAAAAATTTATTCAAGATGAAATAAACATTTTAAAAAATCATTATGTGCTCATCAACAAGCTATAGCTTATAGGCGATGAGCTCATGCGGTTGGAAAAAGACACAATGTATGGCGGACGAACAATTTCACTTCTCAAGCAATAAATGAGACGTAACAAAAAATAACAACAATAAAAACTAAAAACAAGAGGAAACAAAAAAGATATAAACAACAATAACAAAACACAAAGATACGAACAGTCACTAGAAAACAGTCAAAACAAATTGTAGCTGAAAAAACAAAACAATGTTAGGTAGACAGATAGATTGGCTGGTGGCTTAAATAAATACTAGCGAGAGAGAAATGGCGTAAGGAGACAGTGGGGGTGGGGAGACGGAAAGGTAAAGAGGGTTTAGTCATTTTTCTACAGTAGCATAATTATTATTTTTTGACAAAGTTCAGAGGTATGAGCAGGCAGTCGGTCATTTGTATAATTAAAACATATAATCACGTATACAGAAGGCGTTAATACTTGGATTTATAACGTCCCTTAACTGTACTATGTTAACAGGACAAATCATATGTGCACAAAAAGTCAGTATACACGGTCAAAAACAACAACAAAGAAACAAAAACAAAAAACAAAAACAAAACAAAATCATATTACAGGTCAGCTACCTGCTAGCTTACAGTTCTGATTTTAAAGTCGTTTAGATAGCTTAATGACTTCATGGACAGTTAGGAATATGTGTTTGTTTTCTGGAAGTCGCAGGTCTAAGTTACCGTACAGTAGTGTTCTAATATTGGTTCGGTTGCTAGGGAGGGTAAGTATTGTTCTTGCACGGATGTTAAGGTAGTTAGGACAATGAAGGAGGTAATGCTCGGCCGTTTCTCTAGAATAACCACAAGAACATTTTGGGTCGGTGCTTAAATGGCGGTTAACTAGGTCATTGTTAAGGTTACTCATTTCTAGGCGAAGGCGACAGTGAATGACTTGTGCATTTCTTTCTCCAAAGTAGTAATAGGCTGGAACTTTACTCTCGGACAAGGACAATGATCGTTTAAAAACACTTAAAGATGTACTTTGTTGAACGCTAATGGGGAGAGAATTCCACTCTGCTGTGGTAGATGGAACGAAGGAGTTTCGATAAAGTTCAGTTTTGCATGTAGTCACGTCTCTTTCTAATGGTCTGCGTCTGTGGTACAGATTAATGTGGGCGACTAAAGGGGGTAAGAGGTCACTTATATATTGGGGACATAGACCTAGTATCATTTTGTGGAACATCAAGAGTTTATGCCGTTTCCTTCTTTCCTTTAATGTGCAGAATCCGGATTCTTTGTAAAGTTTCTGGTGGCTAGTTCCGCGTATACCTCTATAATGATTCTTATGGCTTCTAGATGCAGGTTTTCTAGCATTTTTGATTGAGTGTCGGTGCAGTTATCCCACACAATATCAGCATAATCAAAAAGTGGAAGGATGAACGATTTGTACATAGTTTCTAACGCTTTTCTGCTTATTTTGTACTTATAAGACCGAAGACAGGAAATTAACATACTTGTTTTGTTTAT
>OY757550.1:1836651-1909151 GCA_963584105.1 Alviniconcha strummeri
CGCTTGCAGAGAGTACAAAACAATGCAGCTCGTCTTGTTCTTGGCAGACGAGGGCGAGACCAGGCAACGCCTTTGCTCAGATCTCTGCATTGGTTGCCAGTCCGAGCTCGGATTGAGTACAAGATTTCCACCCTGTGCTATCGTAGCAGAGATTCATCTGGTCCTGCTTACTTCTCTGATCTTCTCTCGTCTATCAGCCTTCCCGCTCTCTGCGTTCTGCAGACGCTGGTCTCATGACTGTTCCACGCATCAAACTCAACAAGTATGGAAAGCGTGCTTTCTCACACACAGGACCTGTGACCTGGAATTCCCTCCCCAAACCTCTGCGTGATGCCCCAAGTCTCCCCTCCTTCAAATCCAATCTGAAAACGTTTCTCTTCAAAAAGCATCTGTACTGATGACTTTCACAAGGGGTGTTGAGCAAAGTTGAGTTTCCTGTATATCTGTATATCCTGTATAGTACATGCGCACGAATGATTGTCTTAACTTGCTGTTTTCTTTTACTGTCTTACTTAGGTATCTGAAAACTTGCAGTGTCTTGGATGTTATTAGTTAATGGGGTTGCTTTTTCTTTTTACTGTTTCAGTTGATGATCTTAATAATTTAGCCAGTTTATTACCAGGTCATTTAAGTGAAATATAAATTAAGAAACTTGATTTTCTAAAAAAATATTGTTTCTGTTTGTTTTAAATTATTGTCTTGCTGTTGAACTGCTAGTGTATTTTAATTTAATCAGAATTAATTAAGTTAGTCCGTGTATGCTTTAAATTATTACAGTAATACGATTTTTATTGGAAACAAAATTTTAAAATCAGTTGGTCATAATCTTTGTCATGTCAGATGCAACTGTATTAACTAGATACTGTTTTTTCTTTTTGTTGTTGTTGTTTTTATTGCATGTATTTCTTAGCTATGTATTGAGCCTGATATGTGAAGCTGTACTGTACTTGGAACTCGTTCTGCAGAACTGGGACAGGCGCATTATAAATAAAATTTATTATTATGATTATTATTATTTCTGTATGATTTGTTTGTTTATATACCATGATTTGTATTTGGGTATTTGGGCTTTGCATGTTTTTCTTTAAGTTGTAAAGCTCTGTGAGTCTCCGAAAGCATTCTATAAAATTAATTCCTTTAGCAGTAGTAGTAGTAGTAGTAGTAGTAGTAGTAGTAGTAGTAGTAGTAGTAGTAGTAGTAGTAGTAGTAGTAGTAGTAGTAGTAGTAGTCCATATCTACCAAGTTAAACCTCTAATCCATTGAAGGCCGACCTGCAGTCATCTTAACCAAGCAGCTTAGCCACCAACCAATCCGTAATAACGAGTCCAAAATCTCAGTGAGGCAGTTCGTTCAGTCGTTCAGTGTTGCTTTACGTCCACAGAGACCGTACGGACTATTTTAGGGACGGGAAGCCCTGACGTCCACCTCCACCTTCACACAGCTCCCGAGCTCTAAATGAAACAGGTGGTGAAGTGTTGCTTAATGTCCTCAGATGTCAGTTGACATATTAGGACAAGTTGTGACCAATGCCGAAGCACGGTTCATTAAATCTTTACGTCCACGGAAACCAGAAGGCTCGTTAGGACGGACAGCCCAGGACGTCCACCTCGACTCTCACACAGCTCCTGAACTATGAAATGAAGCAGACAAGCAAGTGTGCATATATACCCATGATCAAAATGGTAATTGTCCAATTAAGAATTCATTATTTTTTGTTTAATGCAGGGACGTACGCACTGAGCAGAAAATCTGGCAGGCAGGAATGAAAACGCTTTGATGAAAGCGAAATTATTCTTACACTCCACTTTTTGCCCATAATCAAACAGTTACATTTCTCGGCACAACAGCGTGTGAAGGCAATCAGAACACGAACATTTTTTTTATTTTTTTATTTTACTTTCTGGTCGTTATCGCTTTCTCATTTCCATCGAATTACTGCAAACAACGACCAAATTCGCAACCAACAAAGATTTGTTTTCACTGAGCCATTCTGCTCCATCATTCCAACCCCCGAACAAGGCCGCGGCCCGAAAGGTTTTAATCTGCCCCTAATTTCTGTTTGATTATGCTGGAAAATGTTCGGGCGTCGACTGAAGTCAAACTTGATCGCGATTTGATGATGGTCGCAGTGACGTTTCTTTTCAGTCGTCAGCGAGTTGGGCAGGAATCGGTAAATATTTGCCTGCGCCTTGCAGGAATCCGGCCACTCACCGAAAGCTGGCAGGGGCACTCTCCGTAATGGAAGAGTAAATGCGTCACTAGGGGTCTGTCGGTTGCGCTGGCACCGTCCCGGGAGAACAGGAAGGAATCGGATCGCGCCACAAATGGCTCCCACAGAAAGGAAGAGTGTCGCGACAATCTCCACTCCTGTCTCCGGGCACCGTGTGTGTGTGTGGTGTGTGTGTGTGTGTGTGTGTGTGTGTGTGTGTGTGTGTGTGTGTGTGTGTGTGTGTGTGTGCGTGCGTGCGTGCGTGCGTGCGTGCGTGCGTGCGTGCGTGCGTGTGTGTGTGTGAGCATGCGTGTGTGTGTGCCAGGTGTGTGTGTGTGTGTGTGTGTGTGTGCGCGCGCGCGCGCGCGTGCATGCGTCGTGTGTGTATGTGTGCGCGCGCGTGCGTGCGTGCGTGCGTGTGTGTGTGTGAGAGAGAGAGAGAAAAAGAGAAAGAAAGAGAGAGAGAAAGAGTCTGTGTGTGTGTGTGTGTGTGTGTGTGTGTGTGTGTGTGTGTGTGTGTGTGTGTGTGTGTGTGTGTGTGTGTGTGTGTGTGTGTGTCTGTATGTGTTTACGAGTGTGTATGCGTTTGTCTGACTGTGCGTACGTATATGTGTGGTGCCCATCTGTAACTGTATGTGAATGAGTGTGTGTCTGTGTACGGGAGTGCGTGAGTGCGTGCGTGCGTGTTTCGTTTCTCTGTCAGTGTGTGTGTGTGAGTGTGTGTGTGTGTGTGTGTGTCGTGTCGTGTGTCGTGTGTGTGTGTGTGTGTGTGTGTGTGTGTGTGTGTGTGTGTGTGTGTGTGTGTGTGTGTGTGTGTGTGTGTGTGTGTGTGTGTGTGTCCCTTTCTTCCTGTCTTCCTTTCTTTTCTAATGACCCCCAGTCCGACAATGTGGTTTTGTTGTTGTTGTTGTTGTCGTTGTTTTGTTTGTTTTAGTGGACTGTTTGTTGTTACTTTATCTCTTCTTCTTTTTTGGGGGGGGGGGGGGGGCTGGGGGAGGAGGGGCTTTTTTTTATTATTTATTATTCACTTCCAGTATACCCCCCTACCCCTTCCTCCCGCCACTCCGCCGAACCTTTCAGCTCTTTAGTCATCCCTCCCCTCTCCCCCCCCCCCCCCCCACCCTCCCCCCACACCCGTCCTGGATGAAACAATGAAGCAATTCACCTGGCTATCCATTTTAGGGTTTCAAAGTGATGAATTTTGCATTATTTTGTCATTTGATGGCTATACCACAGACAAGCTAACTTGAGACTTTAGGACAACGATCAGTGAATTTCACCGACCGTCGCAATGTAGCCTGGCTGCCGGATCTCTGACGCAGATAAGCCAAGCTGGAAATTTCTGCAAAGACCAGCACTGCGGTCGGCTTGGAATGAAGAAAAGTGTAGGGGTTCAATTCAAAGCGATAGAATGTAATCAAGTGACAACACTGCAAACTAAACAACCCGGCGGCTGTTAACTCTAGAAAAACTGATGATCTCCCTAATGGAACTCTCCGGTATTTCCGCTTCTTCACTTCCGGCGTCGCTTTTAGTGCGAGAATCTCGCGTGACCCAGAATTCAGTGGCAATAGAAAGGCGGATGACACTTGCAGTTCTGTGTTCAGAGAGGTTGTTGGAGGGGGCGGGCTGATGGGGGTGGGGTGGGTGGATTCTAGCGGTATAACCCCCCCCCCCCCCTCCCCCCCACCATCCCTTCTTTCTCAGTCTGGCCTCCCCTCCCCCCTCCCCGCCCCCTTCTCTCTCTCTCTCTCTCTCTCTCTCTCTCTCTCTCTCTCTCTCTCTCTCTCTCTCTCTCTCTCTCTCTCTCTCTCTCTCTCTCTCTCTCTCTCTCTCTCAACAATCCTTGTAAAATAACTTAGTTTTCGAGTCCGAGTTCTCTCTCTCTCTCTCTCTCTCTCTCTCTCTCTCTCTCTTCTCTCTCTCTCTCTCTCTCTCTCTCTCTGTGAATCTTTCCTCTCTTTCAGTCCTGCTCTGGTGAAAGCCGGGCGATGCAACTCGGAAAAAATAATAATAATATTCCAAGCACTGAACAAGCGACAGCCTCAACCCCAAAAAGATAAGTTTCTCTCTCATTTTTTTCGTCGTTTTTAACCGTTTATCTGTTGTTGTTTTGTGACTTGACAAAGGGGATTTCTCCCCGAATAATGTGCAGATTGTGTGTCCGTGTCATAATAAATAAGCGTTTCAATTGAATCTTTTGTGTTTGGATCTTCTTTTTTATTTTGTTGTTGTTGTTGTTTGTTATTTGTTGTTGCTTTGTTTGCTTGTTTGTCGTTTTTGTTTTGTTTTTTGTTGTTGTTGTTGGGGGGGGGGGAGGGGGGGCTATTTTTTCGTTCACGGAATGCATAGTGTTTGCCTCTCTCTCTCTTGAGTAGCCTTAGACAAGTCAGTGGAAAGTGCTGCCCCCCCCCCCAAAAAAAAATCTTCTTCATTCACCATTTGTTCCTCCATTTTATTTTATTTTTTTCTCTTTTTCTCTTTTTTTCTTTGCGCTTCCTTTTTTGGGTGCTTGTCCTGTCTAGGCAAGGGCACGCCCTCTGTCTCGGCAAAGGGCACGCCCTCTGTCCAGGCCAGGGCACGCCCTCTGTCCAGGCCAGAGCACGCCCTCTGTCTAGGCCAGGGCACGCCCTCTGTCCAGGCCAGGGCACGCCCTCTGTCCAGGCCAGGGCACGCCCTCTGTCCAAGCCAGGGCACGCCCTCTGTCCAGGCTTGTATTTGCATAAACTGAGGGATTGTGGGTCCGGATTCTTACAAGGCCACACTTGGAAAAGCCGAAAGAAAGAATACGAAATGATATGAAAGCGAGTTTCGCCCATTAAATACAGCTGTTGTAGCGATGCACCCTGTATTATCGGACGCACGGGAAAGGAGTTATGCCCGAGGAGCCGGGATGGGGGTCAATGAACACACAGAGAGGAGTGAGACCGTGAGAGGCAGACACACATAGCGAGCGACAGATACAGACAGACAGCGAGTGATAGATAATAATAATAATAATAATGTACATTTATCATGCGCTCATCAACGCCCTGAGCGCTCACATGATACATATTAACCTAAATATGATATTCTATACACATGTAGAGCATAGTCCTACCAAAGCAATTTACATAAAGTATTACACACACACACACACACACACACACACACACACACACACACACACTGACTGTAGCAGAACTGAGTACAGACAGACAGACATAGCGAGTCAGTGACAGATACAGACAGCGAGTGACAGATACAGACACACATAGCGACTGACAGATACAGATAGCGAGTGACAGATACAGACAGACATAGCGACTGACAGATACAGATAGCGAGTAACAGATACAGACAGACATAGCAAGTGACAGATACAGATACAGATAGCGAGTGACAGATACAGACAGACATAGCAAGTGACAGATACAGATAACGGGTGACAAATACAGAGATAGCGCGCGACAGATACAGACATAGCGGGTGACAGACACAGACAGAGATAGCGAGCGACACAGATTTGCTTTAGATGTACGGGAGAGGTACCATGCCTGAAGAGGGGGGAGGGCAGACACACAGAGATTTGCTTTGGAAGGTGTTTTGCTGCAAGGCAACTGTGGAACCTAGGAGAGGTAAACAGATCTTCATCCATTAATCATATTGACACTTCACAAGGAAAACTGTCTGTTGTTCATTTCACGCTTCACTCAGTGACTGAAGAAGATTGGGGGGGATGAAGGGGAGAGAGAGAGAGAGAATCAAATGTTTCAGCGAGAAAGTCTACACCGCAGCCTAAACGGCCATGGTGCAGGGGAAATAACTCTTTAAATGTCAGGACGAGGGCCGGATGAGGGCTCCTTACCTTGGTCTACAGATCGGTGGTCTTGTATGGCGCCAACACATGTGACTCATCGAAGTCTACAGGACTACACAGCGATATGTTTGTTTTTAATGCATCGTTTTGTGAGAACGTTGGACCAATTTACAGCCGGCGCAAAGCAATGCAGAGTGGCTTGTATTGAACTAAACTGAAAGGTGTGGCCGATCGGTTGGTATCAATTTGTCCGGCAGTTAATAATAATGTACATTTATCATGCGCTCACCAACGCCCTGAGCGCTCACATGATAATATTAACCTAAATATTATATTCTATACACATGTAGAGCATAGTCCTACCAAAACAATTTACATAAAGTTTTTTTTTTTTTTTTTTTTTTTTTTTTTTAACGCACTACAAACACACACACTGACTATAGAAGAAACTGGGTACTGATATTAGTTAGGATGGAAATACTGTATGAAGAGGAAGGTTCTCAGTTTGGCTTTAAAAGATGACAGGGCTGAGCAGTGTCTGAGGTCTTGTGGGAGTAAATTCCAGTTCATTAAAGCGACCATCCTGTCACATCAAATCAACCACAGCCACTGAGCGTCGGTCTCAGGACCAACGTTTCCTATTAAAAAAAAGTTTTTACATCTGTTAATATTGTCGTTTAGCCAATGAATTAGTGGGAAGGGGGGGAGGTTGGGGGTGTAAGGGCAATAACTCCTCCAAATCTTTCGAGATATTTCTTGACGAGTATTGCCCCTTAGTTAAGTATACAACTCTCTTTCCAAGTCCATTGCCAGTTTGTGGAACAAGTTACTCTCAGGTGTGCAACAATCTACCACTGAGCTATCCCGGCTCCCCAGGATTAGTTACATAAAAAGTTGGTTTGTCAGAAAAATCTCCCACTGCTCCTGCTGGGACTTGAACCTGCAACCTTTCAATCTCACAAGTTCAGTGCTCTGCCACTGAGCTATCCCAGTTCCCCAGGGTTTGTTACACAAAAAGCATCATACAACAGGGTTCAGTTGTTTTGCAGTTTTACACTATGCCTATCAGTCTGTTTCTTCAACCAATGTTTGTTAGAAATAATAACCACTCTCTACAAAATGTATGTACATATATATTCATCAGTGTTATAAACATATTTCAGATGTCATAAATGATAACGCATCAGTTTTATTTATTCTTATTATTTTGGATGTGATGTGAGCATTAGCAGCTTCGTTTTATTTGTTCTTATGAGCACAGACCACAGACCTCTCCTGCCGGATGTTAAAGTGGCAGCCCAGCAGCCAAGACACCCAACAAAAACAAGGATAAATTCCAAGAGGCATTTTCAAACAAAATCCTTCAAGTTTTTATTTCAGTCTCTTCTGACTGTGAAAGAAAGTAGTTCCTTCAATTCACCAATTCTTGACCACTTGCACACACACTTGCTGATTAAACCAAGTTAGATCGACAAACATTCCAAGACTTGGGACAGAAAACACTCATTCTAACCATTTGCAACCTAAATTCGAAAGAACTGACAAAAAGCCCATTCATTAGTTCTGTCTCCATTCACAGTGGGAGATAATATACATACAATGCATAATGAAACTCGCACACATTTACAGGATCGCGTACACACACGTAAGACCAACAAAGAACACACAAAGCCTAGGACATCAAAGTAAATACAAAAGAAGCACCTACTGGATATCAAACTGGCTTTGTGCTACTCTCCTATTAGATTTTTAAAAAAACCTTTTGTTCTTTTTTCAAACATGGGCAGTAAACTTTGCAAAGCACAAAATAACAACTGAGGCCTGGATAACAACAGTAAAAAAAAAAAATCAATTCCTGACTGGCTGACTGGCAGTAAAGATAACCGTTTCGCTAACGTTCTTTCTCTGTTAGGGCATCCATAAATGATTTGAATCATTGTCACAGAACTGCAACATGTTAATTTAAAAAAGAAACAGTGTTACTACAGTCATTGTTTTCTGCAGTAACTGCACTAACTCGCTAATCCACACGCACGCCCATTTCCAAATTTGCACACAGGCAAGCACACACACACAAACTGATGGGGAACTTCCTAATCCTGCCTAGTTTAGGCCACAACAGCCATAATGTGCCAGTGTCTGTGATCAATGTGTGTCACAACTACAAAACTGTCCAAGCCTGTTTTATTCTACAGTCATCTGTACTATCAAATTCTACACAGCATTCCACCCCCACCCCCCCACCCCCTCCCCAACTTGTTCAAGTCTGTCTGTACTATCAAACTGCACCCCAGTTTCCCCCCACCCCTCTATTTGTTCATGTCTGTCTGTACTATCAAACTGTGCACTGCAGTTTTCCCCCACTCCCCTACTTAATCATATCTGTACATCAAATTCTGCAGTTTCCCCCCACTCCCCTACTTAATCATATCTGTACATCAAATTCTGCAGTTTTCCCCCACTCCCCTACTTAATCATATCTGTACATCAAATTGTGCAGTTTTCCCCCACTCCCCTACTTAATCATATCTGTACATCAAATTGTGCAGTTTTCCCCCACTCCCCTACTTAATCATATCTGTACATCAAATTCTGCAGTTTTCCCCCACTCCCCTACTTAATCATATCTGTACATCAAATTGTGCAGTTTTCCCCCACTCCCCTACTCAATCATATCTGTACATCAAATTCTGCAGTTTTCCCCCACTCCCCTACTTGTTCAGCCTTCAGGTCTCATGTCATCAAGCAGCTGCTTCATTTTCTGTGAGTAGCGCCTTCCTTTCTTTTCTCCCGATCAAGTCCTTTGCCTGCTCTACTGATCTGTGTACTCATATCTTCTGGCACAGCACCCAAACTTGCACAAGTCTTCTGGCATAGCACACAGACTTGCAACAAATCTTCTGGCATAGCACACAGACTTGCAACAAATCTTCTGGCATAGCACACAGACTTGCAACAAATCTTCTGGCATAGCACACAGACTTGCAACAAATCTTCTGGCATAGCACACAGACTTGCAACAACAAAAACGCCCCTTGCCCCACTCATCCACCCCCACCTACTTATGGCCCAAAAAATTGTTTACGGCAAAAACAGTATCTGTGGTAACACAAGCATTGTTGAATTATGCAGCTGTACAATCGCACTGCTCTGTTTCTTCCTTCACTTTGACGAGCAAATGCGCATGAGCTGGAAAGGGTTGTAGTTGCTCAAGAAGATCAGCTCCTTCTTTCCTTCCTCCGTTTGAGCTGGGAGAAGAGAAAGAACACTGACAGACATTTATTTTTTTACATCACCCTTGCACACTTTTTGAACAAGAAGAGCAAAATACAAATCAACTGATAACAAGTGTTCCATGTTTTTAAAAAAAAGTTAACAAAAGAACCACCAGGTTAACAACAAACAGACAACCACAACAGAAGTTAGCATGATTGATGAGACCACACTGGGAACAACAGATGTGGGCACAACCTTGTTGGCAGTTAAAGCTGCAGACCTGTTGAATAGTCAAGGGACACTTGGACTAACTGAATAACAGCTGATAAAAAAAATGACCAGGTTAACTGATGCTGAACCATTGGCTAGAGGGTAACATCAGCAGATGAGCACCAACCTCCTTCATGCTGTATCCAGTTGCGGTCAAGGTAATACTCTAGGCAGCTGTAGGCTTCTTTCTCAGAGTAGTTTGGCACATGGACTGGGATGAAAGGATCCAGCCATTCATAGCCCTGGAACACACACCACACAGGAGACACACACCACACAGGCGACACACACACCACACAGGAGACACACACCACACACAAAAGACACGTAAGACGCACCACAAAAAGACAGAGAATGAGAAAGAGTATGCACCCGTCGACAGAGGCATGTCCACTGGATATAATGCTCTCACAATACAGTCATGCTCATCAAAATAAGAAAAAACAAGTCTTCACATAGATCCTGTGAACTATGTTAGATGGTTACTGAGAAATGGAGAAGTGCTAAATCTGCCCAGCAACATGGTAACACTTGCTGGGCTATGTGCAGACTTCTAAATGCCAGAAACCCAGCAAACTGAGTTGGCTTTCACAGACACAGAAACAAATTTCTTATTCAAATAATGGAAAACACTCATTATCATCATTACTCTCTGTGTGTACATTCTGAAATCCTAAAAGGAAATTTTTCACGCAAGTCAAAAACTCCCAAAATTCAGGATTCAGTGGTTAAACAGAGTTAAGTATAAAAACACAATTTTGTCTGTCACTATCACATTTGGTCACTCATTTAGTGGCATGCAGAATAAGCATAAAGCAATCCAGATAGTCTATACCTCTTTGCCAAGAAGGTAGTGTGGGTTGTGGCTTTCTCTGTGATCCCGTGCGTTGGCAAAGATGTCCACTGAGCACACAATGGCTCCATGTGTCTGCAGTCAGAAAGGTTTAATGCTCAAACCAATGCTTACAAAAAGGTGAAAATGTCTGGAATCTAGTGTGAGCAAAGGCACTGATACATGAACCATTTTAGCCGGAGGGGGACTGTCTGAACCTAATCTCAAATAAATTGCATGTCAGCATGGCTGTATGATTGAAACAGCTTAAAGTATTGGATTCACCCTGTCCATTCCAATTACAGCATGATGTATTCCAGATGGATGAACTGCATCTGCCAGCCAATGAGCATTGCATAGCCACTCTGCACATGGCAGTGAAAGTAACCCTCTGTTGTCCCAGCAGAAACAAAGTATCTAACAGAATTTTATCACAGCCATGAAATCTTGTGGACTATTCAGTCAAAAAAACTACAAAAGCCAGCTTTATCGCGACTGTGCGCTGATGTGCATTAAAACAAACACAGAGGCATGATTCTGAATCAAACTCAAAGGTAAGCCATAGGTTTCAGCTGCACTATGTGGCTGTCAGGATGCTGAAGAGGGCCAGGTCCAGCCACAAGAGCTTTGGACAGTCCTCGACCATCCGGCTGAAACAGCTCATGTGTTGATCAGTGCCTTAACACCTCACTGGACCAGTCACTTGCTTTCACTCTATTTTTCACTGAAGGTCCAAAGTGGGTCCTCAAGGTTGAATATGTTGAACTTTAGTTTTGTCCATCAACCAACACAGTGAAAATACCACACCAATGGTAAGGAGATCCTCACCATAAGCTTCACACATCATGTATCTTTGTCTAGCATTCCTCTTTAAGCTTTTCCATGAAGGTAAATAGTTGAAATGGTTTGTATCTAGATGTATTATTTCTGGAGCTGTTTGCTTGTGATTTGGGGACCTGTTTCCAACCCTGAAGTGGAAGTTTTGTGAAAGTGTGACTGGAATGAGTGAGGTGACTATACAAGGCTGCTGGGGCACTGAAATCTGAGAACTAACCCAGTTTGACAGCAGCATCTTCTTGAAGTTGTGAACCAAGGAAATCTGATCTGCCATCAACTGAAAATAAACAGAAGAAACAACTGACCACAAACAAAATCTAAATACATCAGGTAAGGTCTTCTGAGTATCCCACAAAGTAAACAAAAACAAAATGTATATATACAGCTTTCATTTTGCTTTAACATAAAATGGTGATATTAATCAAATTCAGTCAGGCCACAGATGCTGTCACATAGTGAAATATTAAGGTGCAAACAGAAAGCTCAAGCAACAGATTTAAAACTATCTTTAAAACATCATTTATGAATTCAATTTTTCCATCCAGAACTGACAACCAGCGGCCAGGGGGAGCAGTCAAGGGGCAGTACCCCTGTGGGATTCAGGGGACTGAATCCACAGCCAAGGGACAGCACCAATGAGAACACTGGTTACTGGGAGGAAAACACACAAAATTTAAATGAATAATGTACAGCCATTTCCTTGCACTTTTTTCCAAAAATCATAGCACATAATATGCTAAACATGATAACACATTATTAAAGCTAAGTGTTATCAGGCAGAAGGTGTCATTTGTCAACATCAGGTCTTCATAGACATATATATATATATATACATATATAGCAATTTCAAATTCAGGTTTTCAGTGATCAGCTTTTACCCTTGTTCAAGCAGCCACACATTCAGAACAATGCACACACACACACACACACACACACACACACACACACACACACACATACCAGTTCCCGCTCAGGGTTCTTGATGGTGGTTTGGTTCCAGAAAGCATTGACCCCATCCACAGCCACCAGTACTTTGATGCTGAAAAACACACACACAGAAAATGCATTAAAATTTCAGGGGCCAGATTTGACAGGTTACTACCCTACTACTTGCATGTACACCCTCTACTTCACAGTTCAGACCATTTCATAATAAGAATATACATGTATACACATACACACATCATAATCTCAAAGTAAGACAGGAGAGGTCAAAATTAACAAACTCCCAAAGCCCTTTTCAAAAGATTGACATCAGATCATTTTCCCCGAACTTCTGAAGACCTCCAAAGACTTTTTCTCTCCACATCATTTAATCTTCTCTTGGTTCATGCCAGTCACAAACACACAGGTCCACCAGACCCCTCCTTTCTAAAATGATGGCCGACATCAACTTGCTTAACCCCAAAGACTTTGTCTTGTACCAGGATGATGACATGATAATCCCTGCTATATCTGTCAGCCTCAGTCTCTTGTCTCTGACAGACCTCTTTCTCATGGGTGGTACTTAAAAGGCAGCTCCTGAGATGACCTTGTGTATTCAATGGGACGTCAAAATCCAGGAGCTCACTCGCTCCTCACCTGTTCACTTCACTGTTAAGTATGCTTTTTGACCCTTGCATAATATCTACTACAAGACAAACGACATCAAAGGTACCAGAGATCAGAAGAAGGCAAAAGACGAGTTAAAACAAAACAGCAGTATAGCAGTGGAGAGGCAAACACAAGGTTCCATGCTCAGCCCTAAGCCTCGCTTCTCTCCTCTCATTGTCTCAAGCTTTCCATCGAACCACTGTGTGTTCGCTGGTTGAATGCACAATGACCTGAATCTAATTCAGGACTCAAATTACTGCAATTTGCCTTATTTGATTGCAGAAGCTGTTTTGATCAAAGAATGTGTGCCATTATGTCATGTGGTGGTTCTGTTCGGAATCCACCAGTCTTTTGCTCTATTGCAATGCTTTAGCTTGCAGGGAAAGCACTGTGGCCAGTCGCTGGTCTTCTCACACAAAATATTAATTGGGCCGTTATGCTTCACTGAATGCTCATGTGACAGTCAGCCCAGAAGCGGCCAGTCATTGGTCTTTTCATACAGAATATGAATAGGGCCGTTATGCTTCACTGAATGCTCATGTGACAGTCAGCCCAGAAGCGGCCAGTCATTGGTCTTTTCATACAGAATATGAATAGGGCCGTTATGCTTCACTGAATGCTCATGTGACAGTCAGCCCAGAAGCGGCCAGTCATTGGTCTTTTCATACAGAATATTAATAGGGCCGTTATGCTTCACTGAACACTTGTGTGACAGGCATCCCAGAACCGGCCAGTGGCTGGTCTTTTCACACAGAATATTAATAGGACCGTTTTCCTTCACTGAACACTCATGTGACAGGCAGCCCAGCACCTTCTGTGTCCGGAAATCAGAATGAAGCCAGCCAGAGTCAGAAACCATGAAACATTTGTTTTGGACACAAGTGCGCCTTCCTGCAGTGATGCCTACTTGTTCATGAAACGGTTTTTTTGGACACAAGTGTGCCTTCATGCACTGATGCCTATTTGTTCATGAAACGTTTGTTTTGGGCACAAGTTTGCTTTCATGCACTGATGCCTATTTGTTCATGAAACGCTAGTTTTGGACACAAGTATGCCTTCATGCAATGACACCTACTTGTTCATGGAACACTAGTTTTGGACACAAGTGTGCCTTCATGCTGTGACACCTACTTGTTCATGGAACGCTAGTTTTGGACACATGTGTGCCTTCATGCCGTGATGCCTACTTGTTCATGGAACTCTAATTTTGGACACATGTATGCCTTCATGCCGTGACGCCTACTTGTTCATGGAACACTAGTTTTGGACACAAGTATGCCTTCATGCAATGACGCCTACTTGTTCATGGAACGCTAGTTTTGGACACATGTGTGCCTTCGTGCAGTGACACCTACTTGTTCATGGCTGCCTGGCTGCGCACTTCCTTCAGGATGGCCCCCACGCAGTCCGAGGAAAACTTCATCCTGCCGAGGCCCTGCGCAGCAAACACGCAGCGGTGAAAGAAGTGATCAATGTGGAAAAGAAAAAGAACAGTACAATGTGCGAAAGAAGAAGCAGGAGAAGACGGAGAAAATGAACAAACAACAATGAGAAAACCATGGGACAGCCACAGCAACAACTGCAACCAAGACAGAAAGCAGGAGAAATGGCAAAAGGAAGAAATGTACCAGCAAACCAACAGATGAAACAGACAGTTACAGTATTGCTGTTTTGGGTTTCCTCGCTATAGATTTCAAGTGTATTCCAACTGATAATGTTTACCTTGTTGATGATGGAACAATATCAGTTAATAAATACGCCCAAAGGAGCAGCCTAGTGAAGGAAATCAGACTGAGTGAGATAACATTTATAATAATTACAGTAACATTAACATTAACAGTAATTACAGTACCACTAACAGTGACTTACAAAGTCTATGAGTTCACTGAGAGGGCTTCCTGCCTCAGCAGCCTCTCGCTTTGTCCAGACGTACCGCTGACTGAGCTGAAAACAGAACAAGAACATAGAGCCTGTGTATTACAGAAAACCAGGAACTGAGCTCAAAATAAAGCAAGAACACAGAGCCTGTGTTAACACAGAACACAACCATTTTTCCTTCAGGAGCACAGAAGCCTGAGCATATCCACGGGGCTTCACGGGTAATAACCTGCAGTAATTTCCCTTGCACTTTTCCACTTTCGCAAATTTCTCACACACAGTGAAGAAACATGGAAAGCAGCACTAGTCAGAAACACTGTTCTGGATATGTTTCCAACGTTTTTTATTGTTTTCTAGCAGAAGTGGGGGGGGGGGGGGGGGGGGGACTGTAAAGAAGAAAATATTACATATCAGTTTAGGTGGATCACAGGTGGTCCTATGGGCCTCAAGAGGTCATACACTTTGGGGGTTTTCTGTGATATGAATGCCCCATCTGACTGACTGCACAGGTCCATGACCTCAACAGAAATAACTTGCCTCTTGAATTGCAAGCACCCACAGTTAAACACAAACCAACTTACCACTGAGTTACATAGCTCTGGAGTCTAAACAAAAACAACAGGAAAAGAGACCCCAAAAACGGACATTTTTGTTCACAACTATCCATAATAAAGGTCAACATGCAAGGGGGGTCTACAGAGTGCTTCCAAGAAGCGCCATGGCAAAAGGTAAGGCCCCCCCCCCCCCAACCCCCCCACTCCAACACCATACTATTACCTTGATGTCCTTGATGATCTGTGAATTCTGGGAGCGGAAGTTAACAAGCCACTCTGCAGCTTCCACAGGAAGATCTATGCGACCAGACTTGTGAGGCGATGGAGATGTCTCATCGTATCGACAATTCCAGTCCGATGCTGTGGAATGAAGAGGTAAGCTATGGAAGAAAACATTTTCAAACCTTGTTCTGTCTGAAGTGTTATGCACTAGAAATTATTTCATTGTATTAATAATGAAAAACAACAATATAGTACAGGCATGAAGTATTGTTCAGATATTTATTCAAGGTAAAACTGAATAACTGGCTGGTTTGTGCAAAAGTTCACAAGCGGTGTGAGTCAAAAGATGCTTAGGAGTTCTGCCCTCAAATGCTGCTTCTGCAGACTACAGAACCCAAAGCAATTCCAGGCTATGATGGTTGGTTTCAAGCACCTGCACATTCAAAGCTAAGCATGCAAACTGCAACTTACGCCATGGAGCATGAAGGATGAGCCAGTTGTTGCGAGCACAGTAGTGAATGATGTGTGCCAGGGTGGTGGTCTTTCCACTCCCATTGTTACCATCTGAGACTGAAGTCAAGGCTGCAAAAAGACTTCCACGTGCATGTGAACAGCTAAGCACAAAGGGGTCAAATTAAAAGCAATGTTGACTTTTTAAAATTATTATTATACAGTGCAGATAACTTGACTTCTTCAATGGCAGAGGTCATAAGACCTGTTTGCCATGCTCAAAACTTTTCACTGCTGCAAGCTTGAGAAAGGCATCCACAATGAAAATCCCTCAAAAGTCGCTAGCAGGTTCCTACAGTGGGCATCAAGGTGGGACTTGAACAACTGACACCGGCTGTGACAACTGCATCAGCGATGTCACATGACAGTCCAGCACTTTTTAACTGATCCACGATCTGCTGTCGTGGACATTGCCAGCCACAGGATGTGACCCAACAGATAAACTGGACAGAAAAGCAAGATGAAGTACTGAGGAGCTTGAGAACGAGACAAGCAGAGGCAAAAAGAGAAGAACATCACACCATGGAACTTCAAGAGGAAGGAGACAGAGAAAGAGGCACTGCTTGACAATCTACCTTAAAAGGCTATTGTCAATCAAACCTTGGAATCGATTCAAAAGCAACAGCTGTGAAAAGGGGGGGAGGAAGGGGGGGGGTGCATATGGGCTTTCCTGAACTGCACTAAGATCCAAACATAAAAAGGTTCAAAAGAAAGCTTATTAAATTTTATTATGACACGAACACACAACATGCAAATTTTGGGAGAATCCCCTTTGTCAAGCCACAAAATAATAAAAACAGTGTCATAATAAAATAAGCATTCTTTTGAACCTTTTTGCGTTTGGATCTTGTTTTAGAACGCTAGCAGTCATTCTGTTTCAGGTTTTTGCACCAAGCTAAACTGAGCTGAAGCAAACTTGATCAGTCAGTCAACATAATTAAAGTGTTTGCACAGTCAGGGCTCTCTGAAGTTGGACTATGACCTTCTGGGAGAGAGCACCCCAGCCTACATGCCAAGTCTGATCCCATCTGCCATAAAGTGTGATGAACACTGACAGCTCTTTCACAGCTGGATCTTTTTGATTTCTTCTTCGTCTTTTTTCTCTCTTCCGTTTGGGGGTGGGGGGTGGGGGAGGGAGTAAACATGACTTTTCCATGAGAGAAAGGTGCCTCTGGGACAATACAGGTTTATCAACTATATCCATGGCAAGGATACAGAGCAGGAAGCGCGGGGCTGTGTGATCCAGGTCCAGGTGTTTGAGGCAGTCAATCACCTCCAGGGCCGGCTTGCGCACCATGATGCACGTCTCATTGAACGTCTGGGCCTGAAAGGTACAACTGATGTGTATGATGAACACTGTCACACCAGAGTCTCAGGACTCTGTTTGGCTTCAGGCACAGCAACTTTAAGCAGCTTCAGCAAAAATACATACACACATGCCTGCACAAATGCATACAGTGATATATACATCATCACATGTATGCATCCATGTAACACACACATCTGTATATTATATGGAAGTAGAGCTGTGTCAGTTTGTGTATGTACACACATAAATACGAGTCTACTGCTATTAATAATAGTATTATTAATTATAGTCATAATAGTGTATCATACAACACAGCTCTACTATCAAATGTGCACACCAGTTTTCGACATAACTACACCACAGTTATAGCATCTCATCTCTTATGACATGCTAAATCATAGTTCAGGAGCTGTATGAGTGTCAAGGTGGCCATCCTGGGCTGTCCATCCTAAAGAGCCTCATGGTTTCCATGGATGTAAAGCAATATTAAACCATGCTCATGCATTGGTCTCAGCTTGTCCCTAATAGGTCAACCAACATTTGAGGACATTAGGCATCACCTGAAGGAATTAAATACTAAACAAAGAGCAATGCCACTTACTACTTAGTATTCAAACAATTGCCGGGAATTTTGGATGAATTTGGATTATATTAAAAACAATACATGCATTTTATATCCTAAAATAATGTGAGAGGAACAGTGTTCAAATTAGAAGGGCAAAAGTCTTATTGTCTCCCTTAAACCATCTCAACAGAGACGTCAGTCTTGTTCTTTTCTTTTCTTTGGAGAGGGACAGAAACAATGGTTAGCCTAACAGTAACACTTATCATCATCCACTATGATGACTATAATAACAACAGACTCAGATTCACGTGTGTGAAATATTACTACCTTCACCACAGTTATAAATAGTTGGTAATCTGGCTAAGTACTGGACTAAGTACTGTCCTAGTCACAGTACTAAACTGAACTGAATGGTTGCACGTGTGAGTCAGGAGTGTGACTATGCTTCACAGTCCTGGGCAGAGTTGAGACCGGACTGTGCAGACGGAAAAGGGCTACTCCCATTACCCCAGTGCAGCCAGATGGGCAATTTGGGAGGCACTGGCCAGAAAATACTGAAAAGTGGCTCAGACCTTTGATCAACAATGACACTGACCTGCCGAGCAAACTGTACTGACAATCCTTTCTGCAACAGCTGCTTGACTTCAGCTTCTGGAATTGTGTAGAATAAACCTTCCTGAGCCTGTGAATGGTGTGTCTGTAAACACCACAACAATCAAATGACAGTGTCTGCAAGGGTCACAATACATTAGTCACATAACAAAGACGGTTGTAGTATCTGCAAACCTCACAGCATATCAGTAACATGGCACACAGTCTGTAAACTAAATGTCTGTGGACCTGAATTCAGAGGATTATGAAAACGTTAAAATAAGTCAACATGCACTAGTAAAACATGTGAAACACAGTAAGCGCTATGTAAAACTAAAACTAATCGATAATGATAATACTTTGAATTAAAAGTAGTATGTCTGCAAGCACACAACTTAACCAAAAGAGCAACTCAAGAACAACTAACTTCACACAACCTCAACTAACTTCACACAACCTTACAATTATACAAATACATTACGTACTGGGTCATCTTCCTGTGTTCGGAACACTGTCTGCACATTGGTAGGTTGGCGCTGTGCTTCACTGGCTGCCTGAAACTGTTCTGCAAGGCTGGACAGCCGTCGGCATGGCAACAACTGTACATGTGTGTGGCAACACTTGGGATGATGCATTTTCTTCATACCAACACTGAGGCATCGTGTTATCTCTCCAGTGTTACCTACAAAATTGACATGGCTTGAATAGTCCAAACACTGTAACTAGGGTAAGCAATGACTTCAAAGCAGCTAGCTTTATCAAAACATGTTTTGTCCAGTGTCAGCCCTTCTCCAATGATGAAAACTCTCAAACTATAGTAAATGAGAACATAACAAAAACTTAAAACTGAAACCCTGATATAGCAACATAATGCTTACCCTCCTTTTGATACAAAAAGTTGATATATAAATATTACAAATACAATGTTATTGTTAGAATAATAAAAACCAACCACCTCAGTTCGTCAAAAACACATGTTTGAGTACCAATTTTAGTAACTAATATAATGCTGTACAGTGTAAGCACTCATCACAGAAACCTGCTTAGATCACTTGAGTGTGACTATAGTATGACCATGAGATTGAGAAGCTTTAGCTATTTTATTCCACTGGCCAACATGGAAAACTGCTTTATTAGTAAAAACTAACACAGTTAAAAACAAGTGGGGAGAGTATTTGAAAAATGAAGGTGAATGGACCAGGAAGGTAAAAATTTCTGGCACATGTGTGACTATATTTTGACCTACTCCAGGATTTAATGAAGTTTAAAGGGAGAACATTTGTCAGCACTGTGTTCTCTAAGTCTAACTTCTCAACATGGGATATTAAGTTTTGCATCTGCAGTACCCCGCTGCAAGTAGGTAAGACAGGCACTGGTGTTAATTCTGAGCACGAAGAACTGAAAAACATTTTTGTCCACTACTGAGTAATTGTGAACACTATTACTTTGCACTGGAGATCCCTGGTCAGGTGTCAAAAAAATAATAATAATAATTTAATATTAATAAACTTATTTATATAATATAGGCGTGAAGAAAGATCACAGACGTAAGTTAAAAATCCCGTATAAACACAAATATGACCAAACATGCACTCAATATTCATGACATTAATAATATGAACCAAATCGTTTAGCGCTTGTCATTAGATCTAGAGTGAAAGAAAAAGCGAAGGGAGATAATTTCTGCAGACTTGATGCAAGACGAAAGGTCAAGCGTCGTAACATGGGCGTTTTTTTAGTTTAAGTGGCTATGGCAACGGACAGACCATAAATTGCTAAAATGCCACGTACTAACAACTTTGACATTGGTGAAAGCAATAAGTACCAAAGTTATTACTCGATAATAGTGCACCAAAGCGAAAAATCACTCTTCCCAAATGCTTTGCCCTCATGGAAGCGTCCATCTTGTCTTGGCGGTTGACGGGTAAAATAATATAATAATATTTTTCATTTCTAGAGTTGAATTTAACCAATTCAAGGCTAAATTAAGAACCGAACGAGCAGCAAAATGAAATCTTAAAAAAAATATATACTGGCAGGTGCGCGATTAACATATGAATCGTACCAAAACATTCTGCCATGTACTCGAGAGGATTATGTAACTCAAATCCATCATTAGAGTGAAGTTGGTTACAAAGATATTTGTACATTTTTCATCAGAACTGTTCAGTAGAATAATTCGTATTTTAGCAATGCCAGCCTTGTTAAATGATCAAGTATAATTAGTTTTCCTACTCTTGGCTTCTGAACAGGGTCTCCTTCCGAGTCTCAACCTTCTCGACGCCATTTTCCTCGGAATATAGAACACTACGATGGCGTAGTCTAATGTGTTTGTGTGTCGATTACGTTACTCTGTTGATCGCATTGATCTTATCCCAGAATTGACATCAAAGGACAGCAGGTAAGTGTTACTGCTATCGCATTTAGTAATGCATAACTGGCAGAGTTGCTTGTGATTTCGCTGCGCCTATTTGGATTTGGCGCGTACAGATCTCGAAAGCTCTCTGACACGGAATGTGTTCATTTGGCAAGTGCATGCAGTGCGCTTGAAATCACGCCGCTAGAGACGCCATTTAGACATCATTATGCACTCACGCACATACAGTCAAAAAGAGGTACCATGAAATATCCGCATGTATTGTGGACACGAATTACTCCGATTTCAAGTGAACGAAGTATCCGTGTCAGAATCGCCAAATGATTTGGGGGGGGGGGGGGGGGGGGGGGCGAAGGGGTCGCCAATATCGGGATCACTCACATGGGTAGACATTTGTCTAAGATGGTCAGGTATTTAAGTCGTTACACTGTAATCTCGTTAGGGTTCTAGTGCATGTGGTAGACAAATCAGCAGAAAGTTTGAAACGAGTGCAAGGTAGCTGCCATAGCCCAGAATTCCAGAAACTGGGTGCTGCTCCAAAACAAAATCACATGAGATCGGGATCCAAAGTGGCATTCTATTACAGTAACTGCTGTAATAGTGACCACTTGATAGTTCCGTGGCCAGTTTTTCGAATAACAAAAGATTCTGTGACCAGTTTGAGCACTGTCCCGTGTGTGATTTGAACAAAATGTGGCAGCAAAGTGGAGTGAAAAAAGAGAGGAAGATAATGTCACAGTAAGTGATGGTTTGTTGTTTTTCACCTGGTGGCCAGTGAAATTGACTTTCTTCTTCATGTCTTGTAACCCATGGAACTATCAAGTGGTCTGCCTTGACTTTGATCCATGAACAGTATACCAATTACCAGAAATGAGCAAGCAACACAAGTGCAGTTTTTCAGTGCTCCCGATAACGCAGCACTATGGGTCTATTAACACATATTTGAATTTTGATGCACAGATTTAGTGATTAGAGAGCCATGTGTCATCTTGGCGCACACATATTTTCAAAGCAATCAGGATAGTCAGCGGTCATTTAGCACATCAACAAAACCAGATTGGCAAAGTTGGGAACGCAAAACTCTGCTTGCCTAACCACATTCCTGCCCATGATGCTGATTGGTTTAAATGTCATTTCTGGCAGTTGTATTTTAAAGCTGACTGGTTGGAAATTCACTTCCTTTCTGTATCTTTATTTTCACTTCAGCAGAAAACATTTTGCTTTTACCTGGTTTACATGTGTGAAGAAGCGCTCTGCAGCAAAGTCAGATGAAAATATCGTTAAAGGAGAGAGAAGTATTAAAGCAGCTGAAAAAGAATCTAGCACAACCGTAGTTGCTAGCGTACATTCGACTGGTGCGACCCCAGTAGGTAGTGTAAATGTGACTGAATTTTGGCAAAGGCGAACACAGCCTCCCTCATTTTTACTACTACTCAGTCACAAAATGGATCTTGCAATTCCACAGTGATCTACTCTTTGCCCTGGCAGCCAAATGATTTGTGATAATTACTTTTCAGGGTACTTGCTTCCTTCACTGATGTGCTGTATTCCATTGGAACAACCTGAAATGAAACTGAGGCTGTTCCGGAAAAAAAACAGTTGCAAAAATGATAATTTATGCTACCTGATGGAAACAAAAATCACAATGAAACTGTGAGAATCTAAGATCCAAGGGTGGCCATTTCTCAGTGACTGAGAGTCAGCCAAATGTACAGTCAAAAGTTTGGGGGGGGGGGGGGGGGGGAGCCATGATCTTCCACCTTTGCCAGATTTTTTTCTGTTATATATTTGAAAGTATGAACACTTTACTGTAAAATTACTCAAATTGAAAGGATTGGGGAACAAAGTTTATTTTTATGTATTATGTAAATGCAAAGATCGTAAATTAAGTAATGATGGAGCATTTGCAGTGTGGTGTTTGGGATTTTTGTTGTTGTTTTGTTTTCAAAAATGGTTGCTACTGAATATTCATAATGGCTACTTCAGTGTTGTGACCCCCAGTTTAGGCTGTTTGACGCTTAGATTTTTTGACAGGGGGTCACTGGAGCCCTCCATGGCAATCAACATTTGTTATCGGTACCTGGTTAGATCTTGGCCTTTCACTGGTACTCACAGATTCCTGGCTGGTTTACCTTCTTGCATAGGTGGCCTGTTGTCACCCAGCTTAGAGTAAGTGTAACTGTAACAGTGTAAGGAACTGGTTCACAACTATTAGTATCCTCATGAGTACAAGAAACAAATCAAGTCTGATTTTTCTGCATTGGCCATTGTCTCGCAACATTATGCTGAGCTGCAAAATGTGTTGATCCCACACAGATATGAATAGCAGGAGACTAGTACACAGTAGTACTAGTAGTGCTGCTGAAAACTGATGGAGGCAGTGAACTACTACTGACCTCATTCAGTGTTGCCCACACTGGCCTAACTGAGTTGTCAAAGTTATGTTCTTACAACCAGCTTAACACCCTGAGACTGAGCAAGAGAGAGATTGCTTACAGTTAAACTAATGTAATTTACAGTTTGACCAAAACAAAACTGGTTTTTAATTTTAGCTTATTTTTAATTATTGTTAATGTTATAAGTGACATTTTTCTGGTTTCAAGAGAATGGTGCTCTTTGACTCTAGCCCAGTCAAAAATTTAAATTAAAAAACTTTGTGTATGTGTGTGTTATGCGCGCATGGTAATTTTACTCAAGACTGTGACACACTGACTGTGTAAACTTCTTTGACAGTGATGTGTTTTTATCATATTCAGCTTCAGGTATAATTACTTGTGAGTTGATTACAATACAGTTTGAGAGTTTTCCTACTTTGTGAAAAATTCAGGTATGGTAATTCGTATACTTTACACAATACAGCCTCCATTGTTTATATGTTTATCTGCTCCAATATTGAAACAGGACTGTCCTTTCATAGTTTTAAGTTTTCTTTTCAAGTGATGGTAAGCGCTGACATGTCTTTGTGCACTTCACTGTACCATTGTATGCAACAGCTTGTGGAGATTTTGCTGAACGTACTGTTACACTGTTGTGTTAGAAAGATTCATGGCACAGTAATTAAGACCGTTGTTTAAAGTAGACATGTGATGCTCCATACATCATTAAGTCAGTTGTTTATGAAGTAGTGACATGCTGTGATTCAAGTGTCTGTGTGGAAGATCTCAGATCGTAAAAATCTAAGATGGCAAATTTGTTTGTTGCAGATTTTCAAGCCAGGAACATTATTTGAAAACTGCCAGCAGCGGTAGGGTGGACAAGCATTCACTTTAGGGGGGAGGGAACGTCATGAATACAGGTGATCCGTCTTCTGGTGAAGAGAATTCTCAGAGCTACTGTAGTGATTCTTCTTCCATTCCTTCCACATTGTCAGACTGTGAAGGGGTTCCTGTGCACGAGCTCCCATTTTCCCTGCAAAATAGTTTGTTCAGTAGTGATCTGAAATTTGTAGCCCACGGCAACGCTTCTGCAGGCTTGCCAAGTGTTGAGGATGGAAACAGTGTGCCACCCTCTCATGGAGCCACCGTGAATCAGATCAGCTACGGGTCCTGTGTTGATAGACAACCTAACCCATCTCAGACTGGTGTTAAAAGTGTTCCACTGGAAAGAGACTCTGCTTACCAAAGTGACAAAGACTGTCCTGCTTCAAAGTCTGCTGCTCAGACTGAGCTGGTGAGTCACTTGTTTGTCACCATGTTTCTCTGCCTAGTCCAGTATGCAGATTTGACAGAAGTTCTGAAGCCAGTAAAGGGGTCTTTGTTCTGGCATAGTAGACATTCATGTATGTCTGTCATGTGAGTCTAAAAATGTTAAATGATAATTGAAAATGTGGTCTGATTTATTTTTTAATGAACATCAGAATATTCTAGTGATACAAATCATTTTGTTATAATAGTTGTGTAAATATAATTAGATTGTCATGTGGTTTATATATTTGACAATGAAGCCACTACATGTACTGCTGTATTGCTAACAGTCTTTTACTAGTTTTAGTTTGATGTAATTGTCAGCGTGCATTTTGTTTATGGTTTTCAATCTTCCACTTTCAGGTAAATGCTGCTATATGCTGTCAGTATAATATAATTCTGGGGTTGTGTCCTGTGTTGCTTGCCTGGAAAATACGGATTAGGTTGCCAAAGTAGACAACACACTTTCTATTTCAGTGATGTGGCAACTGATTGGGGTGCAGAATATTAATCTTTCTTCTGAAAAGCATGTGAGATTTTCCTTTACAGATAATTTCCTACCATGAGGCGCGGGAGTCAAATTTTAGAGAGAGAAAAAGTATCGCCCTTATTCTGAAAGCGAGGTACACAAACTGGCTGTTGGTGTGCATAGCTGGGATAAAGAAAAAAATTGTCAGTGCAGTACATTATTACATGTGCTGAATGCCTTCTAATTTCAGGACACAGTAATCTCAGCAAGTGACCACCAAGCATCACCTTCCAAAATGAGTCGGACACTGCCAGCAAAGATTGGCGACAGATCCCAGCCTCCTTTGTCAACACATCCTCCAGCAGATCATGCTGCCACAAGCCCTGGCACAAAACGTGAATCGGTTCCCATCAAACACCAGTCACCCATGACCGTGCTGCCACAGTCAGGTGATAGGTCTGCGGAGGGAGGCAGGTCTGCGGATGGAGGCAGCCAGGGTGCTAAATGTGTGGAGGACAGAGTGCCTGCTTCAGGCAACACGGAGGAAACAGTGAGTGCCACTGCTTCAAAGGTGTCTTCAGAGCCACCAGCCACTGCTTCAAAGACATCTGACCCGACAGAAAACCAAGTGGCTGCAACTGGGGCAGGTGCTGGGTATTCCCCTATTGAGGAGGATGCTGAGTTAAGACCGCAGCCAGTTCATCCACAGCCTCTGCAGCATCAGCCAACAGCTTTTCCCATCCCTCCTCCTCTTGTGGAGCAGGCAGAATCTCTGATGCCCCAGATTGATACCCTGTCTTTGCCCAATGTGTCGCCAGACAGCGGCATTCAGTCAATCGCGGGTTCCCCATCAGGCAACGACTCGCCAGGCTCGGTGACATCAGTCTCAACAGGGGAGGCCACTGGTGAGCCACAGCCAGCTGCAGCACAAACGCAGTCACAGGTGCAGCCGAGCGAGGGTAAAGATCTGAGGCAGCAGGAGCTGCCATTACAGCCCCAACCTCCTCCACCCCTTCCTCCACCCATTGCAGGGGAGGATAAGAGAGTCGAGGAGAAAAGCGAGGACATCTGCGGGGAAGGACAGTCGGCAGCAAGCGGCAGCACTGTCGCAGAAGTTATTTCTCTGGAGTTGGACAAAAGTGTTGTGGTGCCAGCAGTTCTGACGGAAATACCCAGCCCTTTCAGGGGGCCATCTATTGGCAGAAAGAAGCGGGGGCGACCGCCAAAGAGAAATAAGACTCAGATGTTTCAGCACAAGAAGAGCACCTTGTACAGTGGACTGTACACTTCAGATGGTGCTTCTGCCTCTGGTTCTACATCAGCATCTGCAGCAAAGAACCGTACTTCTACAACTGAATCTCCTGTGAGAAATGACAGTGAAATGGTTCCTTTAGAAAAGGAACCTGCAGTTACTTCCCCAGAAAGTGAAAGTGCAGATGTCTCTTCAGAGAGTGCAGCCACCGTTTCTGAAACCAAACAACCATCGACACACTGCGACAAAGTGGGTTTGCACAAGGCAAAATGCACTGGGCGTAAATCAAAAGGTATGGTCAAGACTATTGTGAGAAAAGATACAGCCACTGACGGTAGCCAGGCTGTACCAGCGATGCAAAAACGTGGACGTGGTCGACCCAAAGGCTCGAAGAACAAACGCCTCACATTTAGCAAAAATAGGGTATTGAAAGCCCGGGTTGCAAAGGGTTTGATACCACATTCTGCACAGGCATTGACTGAAAAACCAGCAAAGCTTACAAAAGGGTTGACAGCTTGTACGGTAGAGAGAGTGATGAAAAAATCAGTCAGCGGTGCAAAGGGATTGAAGTGTGGCCCTGTGGGGAAAGAAGGTGAGGTAAAAGGTAGCCCCTTGAAGAAAGTGGTCAAAAAGGCAGGTAGGAGAGTAGGCAGCAAAGGTAAAAAAGGCAGCAGGGAAAGTCCCTCACCATCGCAAGCAGAGCAAGTGCAGTCACCATCCAAGACCAAACCTGTTGAGAAAAGAAAAAGGGGTCGACCCAGAAAAATACCTTTGCCTGAAACTTCTAGTGATGCTACGGACAGCAAGTCAAATGCAGACACTGATTCAAAGAGCAGAGATGCTGAAACTGGCATAAAGCCACTAGCAGCGGAGAAGCCAAAGGCTGTGGCAGACAGTGAGCTTGCTTCCTTGATTCAAAGTGTCCAGCATTCAATCCGGTCTCAGTTTCCAGTGCAGGACATGGATGAATCGAGTGAATTCACCATGGATACCAACAATGATATAAGTGAAATTGAACCGTCCTTGCCTCGAGTCTCTTCCAAATCACCTGTGACCAAGGTCGCTAAGAAGGTTGCCCCCAAATCCAAAAAGCCAAAGCTGCATGTCATGATGCGTAAGACAAAACGGAGGAAAAGGAAACGTGTTCAAAAAGATCAGCCCCAACCAGTTCCAGCTGCATCTTCAGATCCACCAGCAAGTGAAGACTCGCCGCAGAGTAACAGTTCGTTTCATGACTTGTCTCAGCAGCAGCAGACTGGCAGCGTCAGCAATGGAAGTTTGTTTGGGCCATCAACCAGCAAACCACTGGGCTTTTTCAACCGGTACCGTCCATCAAAGCTCCTCAAGCAGAGCTCCTTCCGTTTGCACTCCAGTGCTTTGGGAAGTGCTCTCAACAGGACCGGGGATGACTCGTCAGGTGATGATGATCGAGACGGGAGTGAGGGCCGCAAAAGAAAGAAGAAGAAAAAGCTCCTGTACTTCAAGTCCAAACATAAGAACATCATTGACCCTGCGTTTATGGCGGAAGTTCTTTCTCTGGAATCGGGCATGGGTGGAATGACCATCTCAGAGCAGGCGTTCATCCGCGTCAAACCTGGAGAAGTGCCTTTGCCATCTATTTTCAAACTGACAATCATTGATGTGAAGAAGAAGAAAAAGGATAAGCTGGTTTTGGAACCCCCTCCGGTGCCAGAGAAGTCCAAGAAAGTGAAAGTCAGGAAGGATTCGAAAGAACGGGAGCTAGCTATGCCTGAACTGGTGAAGGAAAAGGGGAAGAATGTACGCAAAAAAAGCCAGTCAGAAGATAACCACCCTCCGAGCCTAGAAATCCAGGTAGCGCGAGATCAGTGCCTGCCTCCCAAGAAACGTCACAGGATGATGTATGCTGCAGAGTCCACAGAGGATGCTGCTATCTCTCCAAAAGAAGCCCCGCCACCAGAAAAGCGTAAAGTTGGACGACCAAGAAAGAATCCTTTGCCTGGTGAGTACTGATGATTTAAAGAGAGAAATGTAAGATTAGATGTGTGTATAAGAGTTTAAATACAGCAAGCATGTTTTATTAAGTAATTCTGCCATTGTGTTTTGTACAGTAGATAAGTGTTGACAAAAAAGGCATTACATCAAGAAAATTCAGTTATATCACTTTTAAATAGATGGTGTATAATTTTCATTGTGTAAGTTTAATTCTTTACTTTTACTAGTTACATCTTATGATGATGCATTAATAGTATTTTACTTATGAGCAAAACAGGAAGAGAACACTTGTAAGTTGTATCTTGTAGTGATACATAAATTATATAATTAAATGTGATTGTTGGATTTGTTTCAGAATCTTCCAGTGCCAGTGACAGACCAGCATTTGCAGAAGGCAAGACTGACAGCAACAAAGTGGGGCATGACAGATCTCAGACAGCAGTCAACACCCCCTCCCGGGCCTCACAGAAGAAAGGGCACCGTTCTTCTCCAGGAGGAACCAGCAAAGAGGAAGACACCTTACTTATCCCATCTTCCCAGGAGTTGAGTGAAGTGCCACTGTTAGCATGTCCACGTCACGCGCACCACAAATCCCTGTCAGAGGTCACATCCTGCGCAGAATGTACTTTAATAGCCCAGTCCCAACCCCAGGCATCTTCATCCAAGTCCCACGCAAGGCAGCAGTCTGTCCGAGATTTTAGTCCCCAAGCAAGCAGAGGTGGCAAGCCAAATCCATCACTGATACGGAAACAGAAACTGACAGTGACCCAATCACAAAGAAAGGGGACCAGTGCTAGCAGCGACTCCCGAGGAGGGACAGCCTTGAGTTGCCAGGCAACATCACCCAGAAGTAGAACAAAACTGATGGCAGCTAGCTTGCCAAGTGCTGAGGTGGTTATCAACCCTTTGCCAGAATCTGCCGTGTCTGCAGTCGTCAACTCCCGATCAACAAGAAAGTCCTTACACTTTCAGTGCAATACTTCCGACCTTTCAGACAGTGGCGGAGAAGATGAGTCTGTGATAAGAAGTGTGTGTTCAGAGTTTGAGCCTCTGCCTTTGGAACATTGCCGTAAACGTAAGCTCTCGCAGTCTGAGCCGCATGTGCCCATCAAGTGCAAAAAGCGTGCCAAAGATTCTGCGCTTGAACACTCACTAGGTTGTGATGACAGTACTCAAAGGTCACCTACTGATGCTACAATCAGACAGAACAGTGATGACTCTCAGCCTCCAAGGAAGCGCTACCAGAGGGTTGGACTTTTTTCTGACTTCTACAAGGAAGATGAGTGAGTACTGTTAATTGTACTTTTTGTAGTCAGAACACAATTTTAGTACAGCATACCAATAGGTTTCCATTCAATTTGACTTTTTGAGAATGATAATTCCTAATTAGTCATGTATTATTAAAACTATTAATATAGCTGCTACAGTTAAGTAAGCCAGAGACTTATGGCCAAAATTTCAATATAAAACAGCTTCCCAAACATAATTTGCTTCAGGTCTTTCATTTTGAATTGTAGGATTGTTTCTAGCAACTGTTGAGGTTTACCTGATTTCAGATAAATTAACTCTACAGAAACAGAGTAACTAGAAAACAATTTTACCTTTGTTTATGTAATCATTTATGTCCTTACTGGTACACATTTTCAGATTTTGTATGTAATACTAAATGGTACTAAAATAAAACTTACAGCTTGTTTGAAACTATGATTGTGTGGTTTCAATAGCTGAAAATGTTTGGTCTCAGATCAAGCATGATGTTGAGTGTTTTGTATTTCACATGGTTTTCATTGCCACATGTACATACTTCAGAATGTGATGTATTTAACTTTTAAGGCTAATTTTGGAAAGAAGCCAGAAAAGTATGACTGAATCAAAACAGGGCCACAGTTACAGTGGTACCCTGTCCTTGACACACTTGTATTGCCCTCCCTCCTTACCCCATTTTTCAGTCACTAAAACTGTAAACTAGCACTCAACATATATCACAGTATCACTGTCATGGCACACAAAGAGTGGAACTGAAAGAGCAACGTTGTTCTAAAATGCTGATTTCAGTTCTAAAGGCACATGCTTTCCTGATCTGCATGAAATGCACTGTGAGGCTGAGTCTGATGCTTCCACTTTCCTGTATGAGAGTATTGATACAGACTGACAAAGAAAAATGATGTGATACACTGTATACACTGTGATACACTGTATCACATAACATTTCTTTGTCAGTTTGTGCTTGATGTACCCATATCCATCAGGTTTTGCTTTGTTTTGATCATCATTGATTGACACTGCCAACTTCACACCATGTATTTAAGAGTGCATTACTTGTGCAACGGTTCATAGATCTTCCACGCAAAATTTCGGGGGGATGGGGGGTGGATATGCCCAATATTTAGAAACATGCTTTAGTTTGGAAATTACGGTACTAAGCTATCCCGTGTTTTGTAGTGTATTATTAAGCTTTAAAATACTAGCAAGTGCTGCAGCTAAGTACAACTATCCTACAACTGTCCACAGAATAAAACATACAACTTGTACTACAAATACTGAAATAGTTATAGGTTGTGTGGTGTACTGGCAAATACTATTACAGTATTAGTATTACTTTGTTGGAGTATTAGCATTAAGCTCTCCTGGGATGTGTAGCTACTAAGTAACTAACTACTAATGGTACTGTGAATGACAACAGGAATCCTGGGTTGTGTAGTGTTCTACTTCTAGCAAGTGCTATTGCAACTAGCTTTAGTTGTGTACTGTAAATGCTACAGCTATCGTGGGTTTTGTGGGGTACATCCTGTTCTGTTCACATGATTCAGTCATTTCGAGGGGTTAGGACATGGCAGTGTTACAGGAAATCAACACTGAGGTTAATTACATTTTAAGCCAGCTGCATAGTTAATAAAAACTAAAAGAAATTCAGTGTGCTGTTGGTATGGAAACATGACATTTCACACTTTGTCTTTAAAATGAATCTTGTAAGTTGTACCGTGTTGTTCTTAAAACTTCATTATGTTCTATAAAGTCTACAGTATAACTTTACTGTCTTTAGTTGGAGCATAATTATGGCATACTTTTTAAAACATTTTTACCAGACTAAATAGTGTCAAAACTAAATTACTCCACTCCAGCCTGCTCATGAAACTCACATTGGAAGTGAACCGGTGATGCTGCACAGTGATATTTGGCTTCATTAGATTCCAGATTAAGAACTAAACTGTTTACAAAGGAGTAGTTGTGCTGTGAGGATGTCTGCAGGACTGTGGTTTTGCACCTGGCACTGTGGCAGTGGCTTGAAAGGTGACTCTAGTGGCTGTGGCTGAAGCACCCCACCCCAGCTCATTTTCCTTTGTGAAGGGGACAGTGGCAAGTGTGGGACACACAACCTGCCCATGAACAAAGGAAGGGGATGTCCACAATGCCCCTGTCACGAGTGTCACTGTCACTTGAACTGATGAAATTAAACTGTGGAGTAGTATAGAAGGAGATGAAGGATTTTATCTTTACTATTATTGTATGAAAAAGTATTATCGGTATTAATTATTATACTAAACTGTTCATGTATCTTTAGCTTTTCACATTAATGATTTCCACATATTGAATTTGGGTATACGTAGTACTTACACGAAGTTACAGTGAGTTTTTACACTTTAAATGCTGTAGTTTGAACCTGGAACTATTCTGGCTTGGTTTCAGTTATCTTTAATGAGATTCCAGTTATTTTAGTTGAAAATGTAAGTGAACCAGTGGCCACTGAACCAGGTCAACACTCATCAAAGTCGGAACTTTCCAGAACCCAGGGTGCAGTGTAGAACTTCTGAAACTAGTGAAAGAGCTCTCTCTCTCTCTCTCTCTCTCTCTCTCTCTCTCTCTCTCTCTCTCTCTCTCTCTCTCTCTCTCTCTCCCTCCCCGCCTCCCCCCTCCACCTATTTCAATTGTATCCCCTCCAGAACATTAAAAATGTTTTTGCTATGAACAGTAGGCAGACTACTCTATGAACAGTAGGCAGTCTGGGTATCACCTCTGTGTGGAACTACCCTTGGAGCTGGACTGTGTAGCTCAGCTTGAGTCTTGTCTCTGTGAACAGGATTAACTAGGAGGTGAGAGGGCCATGTTGTTATGGCTGCATTGGGCGAGTTGAATGGGAGCCCATTTACATTTCCCTGGCTGAAATTGCTGGCTGACTTGCCTTCATGTCCTCCACTTCCCGCCTGCCCTCCTTTTTAGTGTTGGCTGTCAAAGAACATGTCTCCTCCTTTTGTCCTGAATAGAGCTGTTCTGTTTGTGCCGCTGGAGGGCTCTGGCAAAGTAATCCATGTGTTTCACTGCTTTCAGCCATATCAACAGTACTGTTGAACTTGAAGCAAGATAGAGACTGAGCTCTTCATGGTCAATTAATCTTCCATACTCAAGCCAAAATTTTTCCTATGTCAGTATGTGGTGCCATACGGTCTTGAATTCAGATTGCTCATTTGCTTCCCCTCCCCCAGCACTCCACTCCCCCGCCCTTTTTTGTCCTTCCTCCTCCGTCCATTAAATCAGCAGTGAATGTATCGACCAAAGAGAGATGCTGCTGCATGCTTCCTTGTTAACAGGGCCAGGCGTCACAGCCATGCTCATTGAAGTTTGTTGGCGATCGATGGCAAAGCGAGAGGCTGTGGCCCTGTGGAGAGTCATAAGGCGTGGTTTATTTAATCAATAAGTGGAAAATTGAACCTGGTTGATTGCTGGCCTGGGGCAGTTTGCATGTTACTGTGCTGCTGAGCTTGACTGATCCACCGTTAAAGTGGTGGGATCTCTCACTGTCTCATGATCAGATTTCCTAATGGAATTGTGCTGTCATTTGTCGCGGCTCTGCATGGCTTCAGAGAGTTGCCTCTGATCATTGTCATCCGATTGTGTGATTTTTATGTCCTGTCACAGCTGGAAGTGGTTGGCATTACTCTGATGATTAATGTGCCATTATGCTATGTTCCATTTCTTCCAGAGGTATTCTTGGAGTTTATTCTCTTTGCTTCAGACTCAGAAGTGTTGTGAGAGAAGAAAAATGTTCTGGAAAAGTTGAATGAATTTGTACTTTTGTGTTGTTTCCTCACTGCAGTGTTAAGATCATTTTAAGTTGTGACATTTAGGTGAATATTTTAGACATTGCTTTTTTTAATTATATGTTGAGTAAAGATGCATTTAGTGCAGAAACAAACTCAGCTGCCTGGCAACACACTGAAAACACTGTATGAAAATTCCACTTCATTTGACATTACCATCCTTAAGCAGATAAATTGTTTGCAAGTGCAGAGAGATTTGTTTTTAATAGAAAAGTGAAAGAAAATTAGATACCATGGATATTAAACTTGTGCAGTCTGCCCAAGCTGAGAGTTTTTAGCCTGCAGCTCTGTGCGCAGGGGGCTTCATTCACTCACTCCTAACTTTAAGAGCACTTGTAGGTTCACTTGTAATCTCCCAAACTGTGATTGTTGTTAAATACTGTGTGTGAGTTTGATTGCACTGGCTCCATTCTGGCATTCACTCATTCAGATGCTTATATCACTAGCTGAAAGACAGTGACTGTAACAACAAAATGTAAACTGTGAAATCAGTCCTTGGATTTAATGCCCTGCCATTCACATAGGGTCACCTTTGATTCATCATCATGTAGTTGGGGTCCTTACTTCATTGGTTTTGCTACTACTAGTACAGTACTACACTACTGTCATTTGTGACAATGATTTGTTCAGTTAAAACTTCTGGTGTCTGGATCAGAAGTGCTTACATTGTAACCAAAAACCTTATCCAAATTCGCCTTGTTGATGAACGTTCTCACTTTCTCAGAATGACAACAAAAATGTGTGAACAAAAAAAGGAAATGGAAGGTTTTGTGTAATCTTCAAACATGCAGTGGCATAGGAAGTACTGATGGTCTCATATCCACTCATTCATAAGCATACACACTTTGGGAGTGGCAGCATGGTCTCTTGCACACAGGATTTGGCATCAGTAGGTTCTAAAGGCACAGGTTCTTACAACCATTCTAAGGTGCCTGTAGAATATGCAATATTCTGAATAACTGAATAAGACAGTGAATGCTGTCTTTATCTTGCTCCAGACACTGCAGTTTGTGCTCTACTAGTACTAGTGCTACTGTTACTATTACAACAACAGCTCAGAAGGGTCCATAAGTGTAAAGGCCAACATGAGAGAGAGAATAGGAATTTGTAACAAAAATTCTGCTTTGACGTAATGACAAGAATTCATGCAAGCATTTTCTCAGCTGCTGTTTTACTTTTAAGGATTTTTTGGAAAGTGTGTGGCAATGGCCAGTGACCTCTATCAGACTCAAGTTTCAGTGACCATGGCCCATTTTTAAAGTCACAGACTTATGCTTTTGGAAGTGAGTTTTTAACAATTGTAATTCTTTCATATAAAAAACACACACTTAATTTTGTTTTTTGTTTTCAGTGCTTGTTCAGGATGTTGACTGTTTTGCACTTCTTGTTCTTCTTTTTCACACTTTTGTACAGTTGTACTTGTAGCATTTTGGATTGTCTTTGCAGAAGAACTCGAAACTGATGACTAAACAGGCTTCATTGTAACTGTGTCCACAGGCCCAAAAAGCGGAATGAGACTAAAAGTTCCTACAGCAAAGGTGACTCATCACCCAGCCTTCTTCCACCACCCATCCATTTTGGAAAACACTTCCGAGAAACAGTCATAGATTTCCAGCTGCCATACGACATCTGGTGGCTGTACAAACATGATTCTGTAAGTCCACAGAAGTTTGCTGGTGAACATTGAATTAATTTTTTGCTTAAAATAACCATGTAATATTTGTCTAGCTGTGCATATATGATTTATCTGCCATTCAGTGATTCATTGATTCAACTATGCCTGCATGTGCATACACTTGTGTATATGTGTGTCACAGTGTGTGTGTGTGTTTGAAGCTACATGCATACACTGCAAGGTGTCTGTCTATGTGCCATTTTGTGTTAAGGGCATTGTATGAGATTTATAGCAACTTGGTGAACAGATCAAATCAAACTAAATTAATTCCATAACTGCAAACCTCCAAAGCAGCTGTTATTGTTGTGCATGCTTATTTGCATTTCGTCACTTGGTAATAATCAAGATTAAAATATGGAATGAATACGTCAGAATGATAATAAGATCCAAACTTCAGTGGCTATGCAGAACCTGGCTTTTGCCTTCAAGTACTGTGGACTTGAGTTCAGTTCAGCACAATGAAACCGTTCTTTTAGATTCAAAGACCATTTTAAAAATCTGGGACAAGTGGTCACTAAAGAGAGGCTGGGCTGTCTTTGGACAGTATAAAAGGGATTGTTTCTGAAAACACAATCTTAAAGCAGGGGCCTCGGTGGTCTCACCAGCGCTGTCAGTCCCAGGGATTCCACATGCACAGTTCCACTTTAATTGTCCCTCATGGGGCAGTAGCACCAAGTTCCACCTGGGTGGTCTCACCAGTGCAGTCAGCCCCAGGGATCCCACAGTTCCACTTCCATTGTCCCTCATGGGCCAGTAGCACCAAGTTCCACCTGGGTGGTCTCACCAGTGCAGTCAGCCCCAGGGATCCCACAGTTCCACTTCCATTGTCCCTCATGGGCCAGTAGCACCAAGTTCCACCTGGGTGGTCTCACCAGTGCAGTCAGCCCCGGGGATCCCACAGTTCCACTTCCATTGTCCCTCATGGGCCAGTAGCACCAAGTTCCACCTGGGTGGTCTCACCAGTGCAGTCAGCCCCAGGGATCCCACAGTTCCACTTCCATTGTCCCTCATGGGGCAGTAGCACCAAGTTCCACCTGGGTGGTCTCACCAGTGCAGTCAGCCCCAGGGATCCCACAGTTCCACTTCCATTGTCCCTCATGGGGCAGTAGCACCAAGTTCCACCTGGGTGGTCTCGCCAGTGCAGTCAGCCCCAGGGATCCCACAGTTCCACTTCCATTGTCCCTCATGGGCCAGTAGCACCAAGTTCCACCTGGGTGGTCTCACCAGTGCAGTCAGCCCCAGGGATCCCACAGTTCCACTTCCATTGTCCCTCATGGGCCAGTAGCACCAAGTTCCACCTGGGTGGTCTCACCAGTGCAGTCAGCCCCAGGGATCCCACAGTTCCACTTCCATTGTCCCTCATGGGGCAGTAGCACCAAGTTCCACCTGGGTGGTCTCACCAGTGCAGTCAGCCCCAGGGATCCCACAGTTCCACTTCCATTGTCCCTCATGGGCCACTTCCACTGAGTTCCAGGAGGGCTTGCTGGTGCGCCTACCTATGCTGTTCAAGTTTGAGAGATTTAATGCCTTTGCAAAGCAAGGCTTATCCAGATCTGCCCCCAAGCCATGTTTACTCTGGTTTCATACTAATAATCATGACAGTAACCATATTTGTATGGTTTGTATGACTATTGACTATGTTTATTTTTTGTTTGTTATAACACTGATTTGTGATATGCACATTGCATGTTTTTCTGTTATTAAGTTCTAAAGCATTTGAGTGTGTGAAGGTGTTTGACTGGGTGCCAAACACCAGGTTACTGTGTTACTGTGAAGGTGCTATATAAATTCCCTATTATTATTATATAATGGCATTTCACTTGATTTATTTGATGATTTGTTTGTTTTAGCTACCCAAGAAGGAAGTGCCCAGGCCCAAATTCAAGAGAATACGAAACAGTGAGTGCAACACTGGACATCATTAGTGACATTGTTCCATCATTTTGTCTCGTTTCATTATTAGTGACACTCTTGTTCTGTCATTTTGTCTTGTTTCATCATTAGTGACATTGTGCCATCATTTTGTCTTGTTTCATTATTAGTGACACTCTTGTTCTTTCATTTTGTCTTGTTTGATCATTAGTGACATTGTTCTGTCATTTTGTCTTGTTTCATTATTAGTGACACTCATGCCGTCAATTTGTCTTGTTTGATCATTGGTGACGTTGTTCCATCATTTTGTCTTGTTTCATTATTAGTGACATTGTTCTGTCATTTACATGACATGTAACAATGTTTTCAACACTGTTAACAGATGTGTATGTGGACGTGAAGCCCAGCACCCGCAAGTTTGAGCCCCCAACCTGTGAATGCAAGCGACCCAGCAACCCTCAGGAAATGGGGTGCCTGGATGACTGTCTCAACAGGTAAGTGCCCAGTCATTTGGAGATCATTTTGATCAGGTAAATGTCCAGTCATTCTGGATATCATTTCTGTCATTTGCTTATCTTGGTTTCAACTGTATGATCAAATTTGAAAGGGGTTGGGAGAGGGGGATGTTTTGAAGGCAGAAGCATAGTCTGTTTGAAAGGAACAGAATGTTAATTCATTATTCAGATGTTCTTCATTTGACCAAGTTAAGCTGACAGTACCATTGCTGCCAGACCAGTTAAGCTGACAGTACCATTGCTGCCAGACCAGTTAAGCTGACAGTATCATTGCTGCCAGACCAGTTAAGCTAACAGTACCATTGCTGCCAGACCAGTTAAGCTGACAGTATCATTGCTGCCAGACCAGTTAAGCTGACAGTACCATTGCTGCCAGACCAGTTAAGCTAACAGTACCATTGCTGCCAGACCAGTTAAGCTGACAGTATCATTGCTGCCAAACCAGTTAAGCTGACAGTGTCATTGCTGCCAGACCAGTTAAGCTGACTACCATTGCTGCCAGACCAGTTAAGCTGACAGTGTCATTGCTGCCAGACCAGTTAAGCTGACTACCATTGCTGCCAGACCAGTTAAGCTGACAGTATCATTGCTGCCAAACCAGTTAAGCTGACAGTATCATTGCTGCTTCATTGAATGAGAAGACCTGGCCTGTCCAGTAAGTGAATTATTTGACCTTAAAGTACCTCTGAAGAGCAAAAGGTGCACAGAGTTGTGTGTTGGGGAATCTGTGATGATCAGTTAAAAACTCTGGTTGACCAAGGACCAGGAGAGATTTTGCATGCCCAACAGTTTTCCTGCATGTACGTGTGCATAACATGGTGATTCTCACTGTTGGGAGCTACTTATGGAAAGTTCATCCATTTAGTCAGATAGAGAAAAAAATCCACTCAGCTGTGAGAAATCCACTCAACTGTGTACTCAGGATTGTATTGTCTCAGTTGATTGACACTGAAATACAGGGAAGCACACTATTTGGCCACACAGACTGTATTAACTATTATGTGCTACAGTCAGAGTGGCAAAATGTTCAGTGTGAGATGTTCCTCACTGTGTTGATTATTGTGCCTGAAAAAGAAGAAACAAATCAACTAACCAATTTTGGATTGTTTTGAGTATGATATAAAACTGTGCTCCAAATATGAATAGATTTAGTGCCAGGTTCCGAGCAAATTGTGTTTCATTTCTGTTCACAGTTCTGTTTTTGTTCCATTTTTTTTGTTAGTTCTGTTGAGAAATTCACAAAGTATGTCCTGTTGTTGTGGGGTTCAGAGCCTATTTTGTTTTGTGCCCAGGATGCTGTGCACAGAATGTTCGCCAGAGACGTGTCCGTGTGGGGATCAGTGCTCCAACCAACGCATTCAGCGGCAGGACTGGGCACCTGCCATGGAGAAGTTCCTGACTGACAACAGGGGATTTGGGGTCAGGACTCTCAAGCCCATTGAAGCTGGTATGTGTCTGCTTGTTTGGGAATGCCTTACGCAGTGACTGTGACTATGCTTGAGGGTGGTGTGTGTTTTTTTGTTTTTGGGGGGGGGGGGGTAGCCAATAATTTTTTATATTTAAAAGTGGTTTAGCCACTAGAGAACTTACAGCTGACATTTTGGTTCCTGCCTTTGTACAGACCGAATAATTCTGGAGTATCTGGGAGAAGTGGTGAGCCCGCAGGAATTTCGTCGTCGCATGACAGAGGAGTATTCCCAGGACTGCCACCACTACTGCCTCAACATCGACAGTCGTCAAGTCATCGATGGGTACCGCATGGGCAACTTGACACGCTTTGTGAACCACTCCTGTGAACCCAACTGTGAAATGCAAAAATGGTAAGTGCTGTGTTGGTTGATGAAACTTCAGTGGAGCCAGTTTGTTATGTTAAACCACTTCAGCAATGGTAAAGCATTAGGCTGGTAAGCAGGCCTACCTCAGTGTGATTCCACTCCTGCTCTTCTTTCTCCTCAAAACCTGGGGTTGGTAAACACCATCCTGAGACTAACCCCCAGATCCCCCCCCCCCCCCCCCCCACCCCAACCCCATTAATAAAACATACAATGAGTCACACCACTGTCCATCTTAATGTAGACTTGTTCTGGTGGTGACAGTGTAGAATTGGGTTTGGTCTCCCTCTTGCCCAACAGGCTGTGATCTTGGCTCCCACCTCTCTGGAGACAGCTCAGCATTAAACGGATCTGAACCAGCCATGCAGGTTCAGAGGTTGGGTCATGACTGGCCCTAAGTTTGCAGGTCTAACTTGGGTATAGTTTTATATGTGAGAAGAGGTCTAAAATGTATATTGGCTGGTTTTATTTGTTCCACCTCTGGTCATTGTAATGGTTCATTTTAAAGGAGAGGGTGTTTGTTGTGACTGTGAGGGAGAGGAGCATGATGATGGGACCTCATCTTGATGATGAGGTTGTGTCAGGAGTGTGATGAGTGTCTCATTTGTGATCTGATTGTGTGTGCGTCAGGAGTGTGATGATGATATTTCATTTTGATGATCAGATTGTGTGTGTCAGGAGTGTGATGACAGTGTCTCATTTGATGATCAGATTGTGTGTGTGTGTCTGTCAGGATTGTGATATCTCATTTTGATGATCACATTGTGTGTTTGTGTCAAGAGTTTAATGATATCTCATGTTGATGATCAAATTGCATGTGTGTCACCAGTGTGGTGATAATATCTCATTTAGGTGAACAGATTGTGTGTGTGTCAGGAGTGTGATGACACTGTCTCATTTTGATTATCACATTGTGTGTGTGTGTGTCAGGACTGTGAATGGGCTGTGCCACATGGTGCTAAAGACGCTGAGAGAAATCAAGCCTTATGAGGAGATCACCTATGACTACAACTTTGACTCTTTCAACATGGAAGCCCAGGTGAGTGAGCACAGGTGTTACAGAAAAAAAGCAACTCGGAGTACCAAATATTGAAGGATAATAATTACATATCTGTGTGGAATGATTTGGTTTTTTTGGTGATTGTTTACGTATGGTTATGCTGCAAGTATGTGTGTGTGCAAGTGCATTAGCTTTATTTCACATTTTTAAGCCAGGAGTATTATTCACAGTTAAGAATTACAAAATTGCTTTGCTGTTCAACAGTACAAAACCAGCTAGTCAGTAAAACTGAAAAAATGTTCCAAAATGTGAAACAGCAATTTTTTCAAAAGAGAAACAAAACAAATGTTACAAGGTTGGGGGTAAGGGGAGGGGATCATGTCCGCCAGATTAGAAAGGCATGTTCAGGCTGGATGGCCGAGGCAGAGGACATTAAGGAGGAGACAGCCAAACCAGGATGAAGGCATGCGATTTTGACAGCCCTTTCTGTGTTTACAGCAGGCATGTCAGTGTGACATCACTCTCTGTGTTTACAGCAGGCATGTCAGTGTGACATCACTCTCTGTGTTTACAGCAGGCATGTCGGTGTGACATCACTTTCTGTGTTTACAGCAGGCATGCCAGTGTGACATCACTCTGTGTTTACAGCAGACATGGGTGTGACATCACTCTCTGTGTTTACAGCAGGCATGTCAGTGTGACATTACTCTGTGTTTACAGCAGACATGGGTGTGACATCACTCTCTGTGTTTACAGCAGGCATGTCGGTGTGACATCATTCTGTGTTTACAGCAGACATGGGTGTGACATCACTTTCTGTGTTTATAGCAGACATGTGGGTGTGACATCACTCTCTGTGTTTACAGTGGACATGTGGGTGTGACATCACTTTCTGTGTTTACAGCAGACATGTGGGTGTGACATCCCTTTGTGTGTTTACAGTGGACATGTCAGCATGACATCTCTTTCTGTGTTTACAGCAGACATGTGGGTGTGACATCTCTTTCTGTGTTTACAGCAGATGTGTGTGTGACATCACTTTCTGTGTTTACAGCAGACGTGGGTGTGACATCACTTTCTGTGTTTACAGCAGACATGTCAGTATGACATCACTTTCTGTGTTTACAGCAGACATGTGGGTGTGACATCTCTTTCTGTGTTTACAGCAGACATAGTGTGACATCTTTGTGTTTACAGCAGACATGTGGGTGTGACATCTCTTACTGTATTTACAGCAGATCTGTCAATGTGACATCACTTTCTGTGTTTACAGCAGGCATGTGGGTGTGACATCACTTTCTGTGTTTACAGCAGACATGTCACTGACGTCACTTTCAGTGTTTACAGCAGACATGTGGGTGTGACATCACTTTCTGTGTTTACTGCTGACATGTGGGTGTGACATCACTTTCTGTGTTTACAGCAGACATGTCACTGACGTCACTTTCAGTGTTTACAGCAGACATGTGGGTGTGACATCACTTTCTGTGTTTACAGCAGGCATGTCGGTGTGGCAGCAGCAGTTGTCGAGGCGTCATTGGCGGCAAGTTCCAGCGGAGCGGGCAGGTTGGACAACACTCTCTCCGCTCGCGGCGGGCCTCCACCACTGTACCAACTCCTCTCTCCCCACCACCACCACCACCACCACCACCACCACCACCACCACCTCCACCACCAGTAGGCGGTGTCAAAAGCCACCCGTCCAAACACCTCTCTTGTGCCGGTAGCGTCACGCGAGCGCAGGAGAAGGTAGCCCGGCCGTCAGGTCTCGTTGCTTCCCTTCCGGCCTTGCTGTGTCGCCGCGTCATGTCATGTCATGTCGTGTCATGTGCCGCTTTGCTTTGCTGCCTGGCACTGCTCACCCAACATACAGCACCTCTAGTGCTTTTTTTCTTTTTTTTTTCTTTGGTTCTCTCTCCATCCCTGTGGATGGGTGTGGGAGTGGGAGGAGGTGGTAAAGAACTGGTGACCCTCTTTCTTCTTTCTGTGTCATACAATGACCACCTGGTTGAACCTGCTGTCAGAGGGATGGGCATGAAAATTTCCTCTTTGAAAAGTTCCTCTGCGCTTTGGTTGCTTTGGGCGGCAAAGTAAAAGCAGTTGACTGATGACTTTGCAAATCTGTGCAGACTGTGTCGTACAACACTGGGCAGCAACTCGTTCAGTTTTCCCTGTCCTCGGGCCTCTTGAAGTCTCCAGCTGATGGCAGGTTCATTCTGTTCTGCCACATTCTTTTCGTTTGTCCTTGAGTTGCGGCAAATGAAAAGTGATTTGAACGTCTTTAACACCTTAGGTCATTGGACCTGTCCCTACTAATCTAAAAAAAAATCTTCTGCTGCATGTGTGGGAGAGGTGGACACAGTGTTACACTGTTTCACATATGTATACAGGCTATAACCTAGCAAAAATACAAACTTTCACTGCTTGTGCACAGCTGTTGAAAACTTGTAAAATCTTTGGACACAGCTGTTAAAAAAACTTGTACATATGTATCTTTGTGCACAGCTGTTGAAAACTTGGACATACAATCTTTGTGCACAGCTGTTGGAAACTTGTACATATTTGAATTCCAATACATTAAAACATTTCATGTGTCAGTTTTGTACAGGTTGGGAAAAGGCAGCCTTTTTGCAGTAAATAATGATGCAAAAAATTGAGCAAAAGAACCATCCATTTTGTTGATGGAAGTGGCTTTCTTTTACCACACCTGATAGTAAATAATCCAGAGACTGAATTGGCTGCTGGAATAATCTTGGTAATAGGCAATTAATTCAGAAATACTTATCTTCATGGCTACTAATTGCAAAGCTTCTTATACTTTCCTCAGCGGCAATTTGGTATGGACAGGTTTGGGTGTACTTTTCCTCCTGGGAGTGTGTAACATGTCACTTTTATATGTTAATGTGGTAGAAGTACTAAATCTGTCTTGAACTGAAATCTTGTAATGCCCACCTCCAGTAGCAACAGAACTTTGTTTTCTGGTTGAGACTGGATGCTGATACATGTTAGTGTTACGGACACAGTGACGCACAGGGCCGCGAGCACCTGATCCTGGTGCATGTTTTGGCTGGGTTGAAAGTAGGCCAGTATTTATGCTAACACCTTCACAGTTTCAGTATTTAGATTTTGCAGGACCTCGAAATAGAAATTAAAAAAGACCCCTCTTTTATGATAAAAGATCTGCGTCTTGCAAGTGGGACCAGGTGTGTGTTGTGAACACGCTAGAAAGTCCAGAGGGTTTTGATCCGGCACATGCAACCATTTATTATCTGGATGGTCCTCCATTCCAGGAGTCCTGCCAAGTACTTCACTGCTTGTAGGTCCTATGAGATCTCTTCCTTGGAAAATATATCCCTGCAGTGTGTGTTACAGTTAGCTCACGTCTGCAGGTGAGACATTTGATTCCAGACCCACTGTCAGCGTCCTCCGTGACGCTGATAAACTTAATGGCATGGGACTGCCGCCTTGTTGCAGAAGCAGCAGCAGCTTGCGGAGGGAGGCTTCAGTCGCCTGGTCTCGCCCAGCCTGAAGCCCATGTCTCAGAGAGAGAGAGTCTACGCCCGCAGGCACTCCATTTTCCTCGTGCGAAACATTGACCGCACGCGCGGGGACCGGCGGCAAGGGGAAGATGGAGTGCAGGAGAAGACTGAAGAGCAGGCCACGCTGGATAAAGGCAAGTGTGTCTGTCTGTGTGTCCTTGGCTTTTGTTGCACCCTTCAAACCAGCACCAAGGTCATTGGTTTTTGTCTGTGTGCCCTTGTCTTTTGTTGCACCCTTCAAACCAGCACCAAGGTCATTGGTTTTTGTCTGTGTGCCCTTGTCTTTTGTTGCACCCTTCAAACCAGCACCAAGGTCATTGGTTTTTGTCTGTGTGCCCTTGTCTTTTGTTGCACCCTTCAAACCAGCACCAAGGTCATTGGTTTTTGTCTGTGTGTTCTTGTCTTTTGTTTGCACACTTGAAAACAGCAGCAAGGCCATGGAACAGTGGTAAAGTAGCTCACTGGCAGTTCGCCCTTCATTTCAGTCACAAGTCCTCATTACAGTGATTTAAGGCTTTGAGAGGAGCTGTATTGCGAAGGCAGAGGGGGGGGCAAGACTAGACCGGTCAGTCTGTATCCCTGCATTTTTTTTTTTAATTTTGCCTTCGAGTGCCATCTGCTTCCTCTCTGGCTTTGTCTAGAGTAGCTTCCCCTGACCGCATTCACATGTTGTGTTGTCGCTGGGGGGGGGGGGGGGTGTAACAGGCTAGTGACGTCTGTTGGCGAGCTTGCACTAGGCCCATTCCCGTGTCAACTGAGTCCAGGCGGGGATGTTTTTAGTGCGTAGGATCTTGGATGGGTCAGGGTGACAGTGGCCAGTGGAGTAAGCTGGCAAGGTTAATTAATTTGTAGTTAATTCTTATAATTGCTTTTATTAGGACAGTAACTTTTAAGAGGGGGTCCTCGGGAAGTGGCAATTTTATGTGATATGCATAGCTTGATGCCAGTGTGATTTTTCATGTTTTTATCTATGAATGACTTTTTACCAGGATGTTTATTTGCTGTTGTTGTAATTAAATGTTTTACGATTGGAGTGAATGTGTGAGGAGTGTACTTGACACCACAAAACATTCCTCGTGCAATCAGTGTATTGACACTTGGCGATAAAATTATATTGTATGTGTTGTATCCTGGAATGCTGTTATCAATGATGCTAATTCTATACTTTCAGTTGTTTTGTTGCTGACTTTGCTGGTGTTACTGTTTTCAGTTCCTGACCTGCTGTCCATGAAAGACAGCATGAATGACAACAGATCAGTGAAAACCAGGTAAGCTGAACAGTGATTTTAGTCACACATTGTTGAATCTGTTGCAGGTAAAAAAAAATGTTCTGATCGCAGTGCATTGCATTTGTTCTGATGCTAGCCGTTGTTCAGAAATGTTGTAAAGAAGTGACTGCAACCACAAGCTTTGAAACGCAATGAGCAGTTTGAATTCTGACCTGACTTCTTTCTCCGTTTGTATTTCTGTTCATCCACATTGGATCTCTTGTCTCTGTCTCCTCTTTCTCTCTCTTTTTGTCTTTCCCTCCCCAGAATGAGTCTGCGATCATTGTGCACTCACCAGTTAACACTGCAACGTGGTGGTTAGATCGACAACTTGTGGGACCATAGACATGGGAGGCCAGGCTTAACATTCAGCATAAAACCCTGTAATGGTGCGCAGCATCTTGTTTCTGTAAATGAGAACAGATGTGTTACTAGGTTGTACCAAGCCGCCGGGATTGCTGTTGACATTTTGCACTTTGACCCAATTGTTATGATTTTTCATTCGATTTTACTACCTCCAAATCATCATCATTCTTGTTTAAATGTATATGAGAATAAAGTTGGTTTTATTATCTATTAGATGGTTGCAAAGATTTGTTTGTCATATGAAAGGTGCATGTGTGTGTTTTGAAGAAAAACAATCACTAACTTGACGCTCGCGCTACAGTGAACCAGCTTCCGCGGCCCATGTTTCAACTTCAGCTTTGGGTGGCTCGATTCAACTCGCTCGCTCGTCACACAACAATATTATAAAAAGAAATGTCGTCACAAGAAAGAAGGGAATCCGCTCTTTCCATTGGGCAAAAGTGTGAGCAGAAGTTCAAATGAAAAGTGGAAGGAAATTCGAATCGAAAAAGTTGAAAGTTTTTGTTGTTTTCTTGCTCCTGTCCAGTTGAATAAACAGGCATTATATTCATATTGTTAAAAAGTTCAGAGTCTCTTCTTTTGAATGGTATAAGTATCAGTATGCTACGAGGTATATGTGCGACGAACCTGTTGCTCAAAGTTCAGCGGCCGAACAAAACGAGCGCACCCCACGCACTGTAATGGAGATCGAAGCAACCGGCTCAGCACACAACACTCCGCCGAGCCTGACGCAGTCTGATCGGTAAGTCCATCAAAACATGCTTGGATATAATAGTCTTGGGTATGAAGATACTGTTTCATTTGTTTCATGTAACTGCAATCCATATCTCAGTTGTTATATTGCAAAAATCCGGCAGTTTTGTTCTTATGCACAGCAGAGTCAAGGGCCGAGATCGACTATGTGTGTAAAAATGTCAAGTCTTGTTGATGCTGGTTGTAAGTATTCAACTAATTTTTTTCTGCTGTAGGTTAAACCTGAATCTAACTTTCTAAACGATTTTAATTGTTTATAATTGTTGGATTATGGTTTGATTTAAACAAATTCACCGGGTCTTTGAGATAGACAGAATGTGCCAAGGGAAGATAATCGAACTTCCGGTTTGTCTGCAAGGCTTCCAAAACGTGTTTTTTGCTGCTGAAATATCAAGTCACTGCGTGCTTAAATAAGTTAAAACAGTGTAAATACATAAAGCACAGTTTACTTAAGTGATAGCCTTTATTTACAACAAAATACCTAGTTTTTCAAACTCTCCCCTCCAAACTCCTTTTGTGCATTTCTTAAGTCTTACAGAAGTTCCAAGTCATTAGTTGACTGTCACCCTGCACCCTGATAATGATATTACAAAGTATAAGTTATTATAATCAGTATGAATGTAAAGAAATTGAATAAATATTGGGGACTAAAAGTATGCCTTTGTCTGTTGACAGTTGATGACCAATACCAGGCATTGGTAGCCTGCATTGATCACATGTGGAACATGAAGATGCCGTTAAGGCCTGCAGACCTGAGAGAGGGAGGAAAAGGAAACGGAGAGGCGCAAAGATGCCAAGACAAGAGGAAGCTGGGGGGGGGGAAGAAGAGAACCAGGAAGAGCAAGATCAAGCAGGACAGACTGAAGATGAGGAAGATGTAACGCTGAAACTGGAAGATGGAAAGTTTTCACAAGGTCAAGCCATTGCTGTATATTACAACAACAATTTTTTCCTTGGGGAAGTGCTTAAAGTCATGAAGATGACACAGCAGAGGTGTCATTCCTGGACCAAGCGCCCAACAAGAACATTTTTCTGGTGGAAGCATGAAGACATTGATGTTGTTCACAAGAAATTTGTCTACGTGGAATGTCAGACTTGCCAGCCAGAATGGATGTTCTTGGTCCACCGCAGACTATGTAAAATTGGTTAGGCTGTATACACTGTTTCAAGAGGAGTACTGCCAGTGATGTGAATAAAACTGTATGTCATTCTGTTGACAGATTCCTGATTTGGATTAGTATTGGAGAGATTTTTTCCTTCTTTTTTTTTTAACCATTTTTTTTCTTTCTCAGAACATTGAGATTTCATGGAAATCATGAGATATGTTTGATCTTCATGATACTCACTGGTTATGCAGGGCTAGTTATGGTAAATCTGCTCAGAAAATTTCAAGCCTCTGTGTGCAGTAGTTGATGTTTTACAGTACTGTGAAAACAGGTGTTTTTGTGCAAAATGTGACGCTCCGATTTTACCTATTTCGGGCCTACTTCAGGAAGCGCCTGTGCCAGAATGCATTATTAAACAGTTTCTAGATTCTGTGTACTTGGAGTCATGTACCAAAATAAGTGAATCCCCAAATTTCAACTTTCCTGTTCGTATAGTCTGTTCTCTCTGAAATTCTTAACTTTGCCAAATGTTCAACATGGCCGTTTTAGTCTGAAATCGCGACATACCACAGCGACATTAAAATGCAATAGCTCAAGAACTATTTGAGATAGAGCCTTGAAACTGTGCATGATTATTCATTTCATCAAGGCCTTTCAAATGACACTTACTTTAAATATGTCACTTGAAGTGCTAATTTTGCTTGGTACTACCTAGTGTTACTGGCATGCACACACAACAGTTTCGTTTCTCTAAAGGAGACCAGAAGTGTTATTCACATGTACACACAGCAGTTTTGTTTCTTTAAAGGAGACCAGAAGTGTTAATGTCATGCACACAGTTTTGTTTGTTTAAAGGAGACCAGAAGTGTTACTGGCATGCACACGCAGCAGTTATGCTTCTTTAACTATCAGCAGTTCTTGTGATTTTGACACTTTTGTACGTATGCTTTTCAAGTGTTCAAAGAAGTTATACCTAAGGATAAAAATGTGTTTGTAGTATATCAAAATGTGCAGAAATGGATGGGGTTTTAAATTCAAGTTTATGTTTTATAAATTGCGTTATTTGATGTGTTGTCATGTGACTGACTGTTACTAAAAATAGAAATTGTCTCTCTCACACACATTCACTCATTCGCCTTTCATAATGAACAAAAGCACAGGATATTGGTCCTAGTTCAACAGCAGCTGATTATTATTGAACAAGAACCATTGCCCCATCAAACAAGCCAAGTTTCACACATGTAAGTCAATATTTATAGATTTTATGCTCCAGAAATGGGTAAAAAACAGTTTTTAAAAAATCCACGGGACGCAGAAACTTGCCAATGTCAGCACTGGTCTTGTAGTCCTTGATGTAGACACCTGGTGGACGAGCAGGGTGGAAGGGGGGCAGGGGGTTCCTTGTCCCCAAGTCCTGCGTGTTGCACTTGTAGCCTTGGTTTTCTGTAAGTGTAACAAAGTAAAAACTGAAATGTAAAAACACTTGTGCAATGGCATTCTTGTTTTATAAAAGCAGAAGGAAACTGAGAGTGTAAAATGGCAGATAAATCTAAGTCACTAACCTAACTGTCACGAGCACAAGCTATGTTTGACTGATGGACTAGACCTGAAACCCAGAATAAGGTTCAAAGGTCAATCTCGCCTATCCACTCGTTTCTGTAAATTTCACAGGTGAAATCTTTCAGGTCATGCTGTTTGGGCTTGAAAACTGAAGTAGCAAGCATAAATATCAGTTCCAGTACTATAATATTGTAGTTTTTGATGAGAACATGAAGAGATGGCATTATTCACTGACAGATGAGTGTAAACAAAGTATTTTACACTATATGAAGGCCAGGTGCCCATCAAGTTGGAGCTGAAAATCCAGGTCTGCCGCCACTGTCATCATCGCTGCACACCTCCTCTTTCTCGCAGACTTCCTCATCAGAACTATCATATGGCATTTCACTGTCTGAAGACTCATCAGAACTCATCTTTGCCAAATATATGCTCGCACTGTGTACACAGTGAACTCAAAACAGAATCGAAAATGGAAGCAGAAAGGAAAATGCTGCATGACGTATTTGCGTTGCATAATGTTAATCGAAAAATAATCTAAATGACGTCGTTTTGCCTAGAAACTGCCCAGACTGAGTTTCCTTGATGTATTTCTCGCAGAAAAATACTAGGTTCTTTGTTTTTTTAAACTGCTACAATGGCATGTTTGTCCATCAATCACCAGTGATCAAAATTCAAGGAAAAGAACTGCTAGGAGTTAAAGGAGACCAGAAGTGTTAATGGCATGCACACGCAGCAATTTCCTTTCTCTAAGGAGACCAGAAGTGTTAATGGCATGCACACACAAGGAGACCAGAAGTGTTATTGTCATGCGTACACAGCAGTTTTGTTTCTCTAAAGGAGACCAGCAGTATTACTCACATGTACATGTTGCATTTCAGGCTGGTGGCACTGGCGGAGGAAAACCCGGAGTTGCAGCGGCGACACCGACTGGCCGTCATCTTCAACAACGTGTACAACACTGTGGCCAGCTGCAGAGGTCAGTCAGCACCTCCACTGTCGTTGTTTGTTTGTTGCTTCATCAGTTGGCTTGCGCTCATCATTGTAGCAGTCCTACAGGGTGTGTCTCTTGTGGGAAGTTCATGTCACTTCCTCACGATAGAGGCTGTCACAGGGCCTCTACCATTCTGTTCGTGCTGAACACACACACACACACACACACACACACACACACACACTCAGGCACACACACACACACATACAGAGGTGCACACACACATGTGGAGGCAAACACACCCACACAGATGCCTGTGTTATTTCTTGATGTGTCATTTGCAACCGTTCATGCGTAGTTCTGGTGTATGCTTTGGTTTGTTAGGCACATTATAAATATCTATTAGTACTGTTCTCTCCTTCGTTTGCTTCCTTTCTCCTTGTGTAGAACTTGCCCCTTCCTCTTCCTACTCATTAGCTTCCTTTCTCCCTCTGTAGAACTTGCCCCTTCCTCCCTCTTCCTACTCGTTAGCTTCCTTTCTCCCTCTGTAGAACTTGCCCCTTCCTCCCTCTTCCTACTCGTTAGCTGCTCCAGCCCTCATGTGGCTGCCTTGTAAGTGTTAATGTGGTTGACGTGGACAGATGAAGATGGGAGCATCATGGCTGGCCCGCTAATGGTGTTGCCGTCTCGCAAGAAGTACCCGGACTACTACCGTACCGTCAGTGACCCCATTGACCTCACCACCATCCGCAACAACATCAAGCGGGGACACTACGTGGACATGCACACATTTGATGCGGACTTCTTGCGGCTGTTCAAAAATGTGGAGGTAATTTCGTTGTTCGCTAACTTGCATGCGCACGGTCTAACAGTCTTTGACAGCTAACTTACTGAGGTTTCTGACTGCAGTTACGGAGCTTCTGCGTCTCGGTCATTTTCACAGTTGTTTTCCTGTGTTCTTTTTCTTTGCATGTTTCGAATTGTTTGTTTGTGATATCCTATGCTTGGCTGAACATATTTTTGTATTTGCTAAATGTGTTCATGCTAGAAGCAAAATGTTTGAGGGCATTTTAATACTTTGCTGTTTGTATTGTAGGATTGTGTACTCATTTTGTAATGAATGGCCTGGCATTCAGTTCCTGGGTATAAAGATAACAATCTTATCAGCAGTTTTTATCGCATAGGTTTCGATTTTTGTCCCACTGATGTGTGAAGTGATGCAAGTAATAACCTCAGTCGGGTTGATTTCATGTGTTTGTCAAGTGAGTGACGAAGAGAAAGAAAGGCCTATTGTTAAAACTGCATTTACTGGAAATATGTGCTGCCTTTAAAAGTGCAGTAAATTGCAGCTGCACTGGCCAGCAGCCCAAACCTTAGTGTAAGCTTGACCGTTGACAGTTGTGTTTCTTCAGCGAAAGAAATTGGTAAGGTTTCATAAACCACTGTGTTTGATTTCCTTAATCTTTTAGATGTTACAAAAAGAACAAAAAGAACACAGAAGCCCTGCCAGTGCATTCCTAGCTCTCAGAATGGAAAACCTGAGTAATCAGTGGTTTTTTCAGAGAAGCTTCTGGTTAGGGTCAGGTGGGGTCAGTTATCTTTGTTGTTGTATTTCTCATACTAGTTTCATCAGGTAATGGCTTTCAGCCCCAAATCAGTTCTAAATCAAATCTCAATCAAACATGATCACTGTAGTGATGTTGACTGGGCATGCAAGTTTCATCAAGTTATCGCTCACCTGTGCTGAGAAAGGTGAGAAATAAATGGGCATTGTTGACTGTCTCTTCAGTTGTACTGCGGCAAGAAGTCAGACATGGGGAGAGTGATCGGTCGACTGCGACGCATGTACCAGACGGCACGCAATGACGCCGTCCCTCAGATTGAAGAGGTGACTGGGGAGACGGTGGCCACCCTGTCGTCTGCTGCACCATCCGAAACGGACAGCACCAAGGTCGTGGACACCAAAGGTAAGTAGTGGGGGGGGGGGGGGGGGGGGACAGCACCTGAAGCCATAGATACAAACGATTTGGAGGCTGCTGCATCTTCCAAAACGGCACCAAGGTCATGGACACTAGGGCAGGGGTTTTGGGGGGTGGAGGGTGGGGGTTACTCTGTTGCACCTATGCCCTAAATAGGCATCTTCCAAAACGGCACCAAGGTCATGGACATTGGGGCAGGGGTTTTGGGGGGTGGGGGTTACTCTGTTGCACCTATGCCCTAAATAGGCATCTTCCAAAACGGCACCAAGGTCATGGACACTGGGGCAGGGGTTTTGGGGGGTGGGGGTTACTCTGTTGCACCTATGCCCTAAATAGGCATCTTCCAAAACGGCACCAAGGTCATGGACACTGGGGCAGGGGTTTTGGGGGGTGGGGGTTACTCTGTTGCACCTATGCCCTAAATAGGCATCTTCCAAAACGGCACCAAGGTCATGGACACTGGGGCAGGGGTTTTGGGGGGTGGGGGTTACTGTGTTGTACTTCTGCCATAGATAAGTTCTTGAGGGGTTTTATCCTTCTGAAAGGTATGATTTTAAACATATGGTGGTACTTTTTCTTGTTTGTGGTCCATTTGATCATTACTTGCTGGAACCTGGCTGAACATTTTTGGTATTATCTGAGTGCAAGTAGACTGAGTGTTCACCTTGATTGCTCACCCATTTTTGTTTATCAAGAGGAAGGCAGATTGTTCACCCATTTTTGTTTATGAAGAGGAAAGTTTCGAGGTGTGGAGGAGTTGATGACAGGAACGAATGGGCTGAGTGTTCCACAGGAAATGCTGTGTTAGGAGTTTGACCAAAAAATGATGGGTTGTGTGTTCCTGCTAGAAGTGGTTAGCTGGGGCGTTGATTTTACAACCTTAATTGCCCAGTGAGCTGTTGTCAGCGTTTAGATTGTCTGTTGATGTTTCCCCCTGACAGTGGCCCCAGCTGCAGAAGATGAGGAGGAGGACATCATCCGCTGCATCTGTGGCGTGTACCGGGACGAAGGCGTGATGATCCAGTGTGAAAAGTGCTTTGTGAGTATGGTCAGGCAGTGGCACCCCCAGTGAAAGACCAGTTGTGTCTGAAACAGTTGCCATTGTATTTGTATGTAGGTGGACCCCTGACCATGATGGCCTGATTTTTGTGGTGGTCTGACCAGAGCATTTCCACTGCTGTTGTTTACACTGTGAAAGTGCTATTTTCAGGGTAGGGGTAGACTGTTATTTACAGGGTCAGGTAGACTGTATTAGTTACAGTATTCAGGTAATTTGTGTGAATCCTTGCCTGTATCTGAATGTTATGACATGTTGCACAGAACTGATTGCTATTTTTGGAAATCTGACGTCTGGTGTGAAATTCTTCAGTCTTACATCCAACCCTTTTAAAAATGCCAAAGTTCACAAGTCCTACCTTTATGCTGTATTTGACAAGGATTTTGAACCAGTCTCTCTCCAGAATCATGATACCTGTGAGACTGATGAGAAATGTTTTGCACTGTTCATCCAGATCTGGCAGCACTGTGACTGCGTGAATGTCAAAGCCAGCGATGCAGAGCGAGAAGACCTGCGGTATCACTGTGAGATTTGCGAGCCCAGGCCTGTAGAGAAGGTGAGGGTTTGGTCGCTGGGCAGTTTCACAGAGTATTCAAACAGGCAACGTACCACCCCCACTTCTGCTTGGTCGCTGGGTGGGTGGGCCTGTCCAAATGCTCAGGCAAAGTACCGTCCCTGTTTCTGCTTAGTTCCTGAGAAAGACCATAGACATGGTCACTGTACAAGACTGGACTTGGTAACTGTACACTGAGACGGCTAGGTACCACCCCCATTGCTGCTTCGTGGTCCAGAAGGATGGTGGACATGGTACCAGTACATGACTGCGGACTTGGTAACTACACTGAGACGGCTAGGTACCACCCCCGTTGCTGCTTCGTGGTCCAGAAGGATGGTGTGTGTTCACTGTGCACTGAAACTGGCTGTGCAGCAATCAAGGTAAAATCGTGCTCGAGGCAAAATGATGAAGTAGTCATCTGATAGCCTTAACGTCTGGAGTAATTTTTACACCCACCCCCAGTTCTTTTTGAGAGGAAAAATCATCTTTCACTGTTTAACTGTTGTTTAAGTGTCGTAGCTTACTTAGCTTTCCATCTCATTTTTCACCGTTGAACTGTTTAAGTGTTATTTTGTAGCTTAACTTAGCTTTCCATCTCATTTTTCAATGTTTTTCACTGTTTAACTGTTGTTTAAGTGTCGTAGTGTCGTAGCTTACTTAGCTTTCCATCCCATTTTTCACCGTTGAACTGTTTAAGTGTTGTTTTGTAGCTTAACTTAGCTTTCCATCTCATTTTTCAGTGTTCTTCACTGTTTAACTGTTGTTTAAGTGTCGTAGCTTAACTTAGCTTTCCATCTCATTTTTCAATGTTCTTCACTGTTTAACTGTTGTTTAAGTGTCGTAGCTTAACTTAGCTTTCCATCTCATTTTTCAATGTTCTTCACTGTTTAACTGTTAAGTCATTTTCTAGCTTGATAAAGGGGATTACCAAAATATTTCACATGCTGTGTTTTGTCCTAATAAATAGCATTCTTTTGAACCTTTTATGTGTTTTGTTGCGAGGGTTTCTTAAAGCCATTCTAGAAAAGAACAGAAAAGGTGACAAAGCAGTGGCTGTTGTGGTTGCAGGAGATCCTGGACCCGCAAAAGAAGGACCAGCTGGGCCCCAACGGGGAGGTGTGCCAGCAGTACCTCACCTTGCTGAAGGACGACATGCAGATAGCACAGGGGGACTGCGTCTACCTAATGCGTGACTACAAGAGGCCAGCCAGGACCTCCCTTCGCCTGGTTGCTTCTGCCAGGCCTGAAAAGATGGACATCTTCCGTGTTGAAGATCTCTTCAAGAACATGAAGTGAGTTGCAGATGTCTTTTCCTCTGTGTGTGTGAATGTGTGTGTGTGAATGTGTGAGTCTGTTTCTGTTTTCCAGGGTTGACTGTTCTAGTTCTCCATGAAAAGACTTCACAAAACCCATCACTGTGACTGCAGTTTCTTTCCTCGAGTTCCCTGCACTGACAGTTTGGGCTGCCTTTGTCTGCTGCCCTGCTTCTGGAAGATTGTGGGGATGTTGGTTTTTCAGGGGTTCATATCACTTTCACAGTGACATGCTTCTGGAAGATTGTGGGGATGTTGGTTTTTCAGGGGTTCATATCACTTTCACAGTGACATGCTCCAGACCTTTGCATGGTGCACTGCAAGTCAGTCCTGTCTGTAGTGAGTAGGATCCTGGTGCCAACCTTTCTCATAGACCCCACATGCCAGTGTCACCAGTCTGGTGGATCCAAGGGGACGTCCATCAGGACCTCTGCAAATAGTCTAAATGCATGTTTCTGTGTGTTCTGTTGCAGAGGGGAACGCTTCGCTACTGGCAACCTGTACTTGAGGCCGCATGAAACGTTCCACGAACCAAACAGGAAGTTCTTTCACAATGAGGTGGGTGCAGTTATCGTACAGTTGCTGCTTTACATCAGGGCAATACCGAAGGGACTACCATTTCTCGATGTGTGTAATTGTAATGCGTGTACAGGACCATGTTCTACATGTTGTGAAAAGTTCAGTGAACTGCAAAAGAGAACTGCTTCTCTAGGTTTATTACTTGTTTTTCCCAGAAAGATCCAAAATGGTTGACTGGGCATTAAAAAAAAAGGCCAGTTATCTGCCTTTGTAGTTCTGCCAGCACTTGGAATGCATTCCAATAACTGTAGATCTAAACTGCTCTGTCCTCTGTTTGTGTCTAGTAACTGTAGATCTAAACTGCTCTGTCCTCTGTTTGTGTCTAGTAACTGTAGATCTAAACTGCTGTGTCCTCTGTATGTGTTCAGTAACTGTAGATCTAAACGGTGCACTGTCCTCTGTGTGTCCCCAGTAACTGTAGATCTAAACAGTGCCCTGTCTTCTGTGTGCATCCAATAACTGTAGATCTAAACAGTGCTCTGTCCTCTGTATGTGTCCAGTAACTGTAGATCTAAACAGTGCTCTGGCTTCAGTATATGTCCAATAACTGTAGATCTAAACAGTGCTCTGTCCTCAGTGTGTCCAGTAACTGTAGATCTAAACAGTGCTCTGGCTTCAGTATGTGTCCAATAACTGTAGATCTAAACAGTGCTCTGTCCTCTGTATGTGTCCAGTAACTGTAGATCTAAACAGTGCTCTGGCTTCAGTATGTGTCCAATAACTGTAGATCTAAACAGTGCTCTGTCCTCTGTATGTGTCCAGTAACTGTAGATCTAAACAGTTCTCTGTCCTCTGTCTCTGTGGCCAGCTGTTCCGCCACCCCCAGTTTGAAACCTACCCCCTGGAGCAGGTGGCAGGCAAGTGCATGGTCATGGACCTCAACACCTACTGCAAAGGGAGGCCCAAAGGATTCGACCCCAAAGACATCTACATCTGTGAATACCGCGTGGACAAGACTGCCCATCTCTTCACCAAGATCTCAAAGAAGTTAGTGCACATAGTGTAGAGAACTTGTTTGGTTTGAGCAATGACTGGCAGAATGTAGTGTGGAGAACTTGTTTGAGTAGTGAATGTGGCTGAATGTAGTGTGGAGAACTTGTTTGGTTTGAGTAGTGACTGGCAGAATGTAGCACATATAACTTGTTTGGCTTGAGCAATGACTGTGGCAGAATGTAGCATGGATAACTTGTTTGGTTTGAGCAACAACTGGCAGAATGTAGGGTGGAGAACTTGTTTGGTTTGAGCAATGACTGGCAGAATGTGGTTTGACTGTGGCAGAATGTAGTGTGGAGAACTGTCTGGTTTGAGCAGTGACTGTGGCAGAATGTAGCATGGATAACTTGTTTGGTTTGAGCAACAACTGGCAGAATGTAGGGTGGAGAACTTGTTTGGTTTGAGCAATGACTGGCAGAATGTGGTTTGACTGTGGCAGAATGTAGTGTGGAGAACTGTTTGGTTTGAGCAGTGACTGTGGCAGAATATAGTGTGGAGAACTGGTTTGGCTTGAAGACTGTAACGGAAGACAGACTGCCTAACTTGGTACCTTGCATCTCCATGGTGCTCTTGCCTGTGTATAGGATATCATGAAGCATTGTAGGCCAGTGGATGATGCTGGGTGTGTGGCCATCAGGAAACTGTTGCTGTTTTCATTATTGCTACCCCACTGATATGCTCCCTTTACAGTTGTGTACACCATTCCAACAAGCAAAGCACAAAACTGGTACTGCCAGATTGATTCTTTCCCCCCCCCCCCCCCCCCCTCTCTCACTCTGTCTCCCTCCCCCTCTCTCTCTCTCTCTCTCTCTCTCTCTCTCTCTCTCTCTCTCTCTCTCCCCCCTCCCTGCCTCCCTCCCTCCATCTTGCTACCCCAATACTGTGTGTCCCCTCCATCTTTCTACCCCAACACTGTATGATGTGTTTGGTTCATGTGTTGTGTTTGTACACAGCAGACAAATATATGTGTGCCATTATCAGCAGGTTTCCCATCAACACCAAGTCCTTCTGCTTTGACAAGTACCCAGAGCGACTGTGCCCAAAGAGAACCTACGTTGTAAGTCGTCTGCTTTGTTTTTTGTTTTGTCCCAAGGTGCACGCTGTCTTGTGCCAGTAGATTTGTCTTTTATTTACAATCATTATGGCAACAAGAAAAGTAGATTTGTGTTTTATTAACAGTTGTCATGGCAGCAAAAAATGTAGATTTGTGTTTTATTGACAGTCATGGCAACAACAAAAAAGTTAATTTTTGTTTTATTTAGAGTTATGACAACAAGAAAAGTAGATTTGTGTTCTATTTACAAGAAGAAAAGTAAGGGTTTTTTTAATTGCGCAAACGCCTTTATTACTTTAAGCTAAAGATTCACATACAACCAGCAGCAGGAATTGGAAGAACATAAGTACACGTGTGTGACCTTTGTTGCTGCTGCCATGAACTCTCTTAAGCAGACCTGACGTGGTCAAGTGGAAGCTGTCCACGGACGTTAATGACCCCTCAGCCTGGTCAGTACGTCCACGGGGGCACAAGAACCTTGCGTCCAGCAGTCCAGTGAAACCAATGGCTGCTGGCTGCTTGCCCTGCAGGGTGCAGCCAGTGGTGAGCCGTCTAATTTCTGTATTTTCTGGGTGTTCCTACGTGCCTCTGCCTCTGCCCCCCTTCACCCCCCTCTCCAGGTAACTGATTGATCGGTCTTGTGGGCGTTCACTGTGTGTGGATTAGGATTGACCTCTGTTGTTAGTCAGTGTTTGTGTCTCTAGCCCCACGAGGTGCCTGAGGAATACCTGCGTCGCTGTCCTGGTGACCGACATCACACCACAGACGGCAACTCTCGCAAGTCCTCTTCCTCCTCCTCCTCCACCTCCACCTCCACCTCCACGGCGGCTTCTGCTGGTGATGAGGGTTGCAAGACTGAAGCAAAGTTTGCAGAGAGTGAGGCAAGGAAGGTCAAGGGCACAGAGATCGAGGCAAGGAAGGTCAAGGTGGACAGGAAGGAAGGAATTGTGCATTTCAAGATGGAGGAGGAAAAGGTGAGTGTCTGCTTGGGCTGGGTGGCTGAGAGAAGAGGGAGGTGACAGGATGGGAACTGAAAGCAAAAACACCCGGCTGAAGATTAGCCATCCCATTCACTCAACCAGTGAACGCAAGTTCATGAGTCCTACAGCAAAAAGTAAGGCTCGTAGTTCAACGTTTCAGGAGTGCGTGGCTTAGTGAATTTGACTTCACTGTTCTACTACAACAGCAGCCAAGCGATGAAGTGCCTTTTTTGCGCAGAAGTGATCTACAGTTATACTCCAACAAATAAGTTGACGAAAAACATTTCTGCTGGGTTCAGTGAACTTTCAGCATTCACTGTTCACAAGAGATGAAAAAAGGAGTGACCACTAGTACATCAAAGCTGTACCAAGTTCATATGCAAATATTCGCTGTGGAGAAAGCTGAGATTTACGCAACAGTTTTACTCCAAGCATGGAGCAGCATTTGTGTTCACCTTTCACACAATCTCCAGGATTCCAAATTTGGTGGTCTCAATCATGTCAAAGTATTCACACAAAAATTGGGAGCCCTTACTAACACATTTCAAAATTTTGTTGGCTTGCACAGCTTCTGTCTTGATTGCAGATTGTCTGTGTTTGTATGTGGAAACAACATTCTCTGTGTTGTGGGAAAAGCAGTCTCTGTGTTTGTATTCATGTGTCTGTGGACAACAGTCTCCATGTTTGTATTCATGTGTTTGGGATCAACAGTCTCTGTGTTTGTATTCACGTGTCTGGGAACAACAGTCTCCGTGTTTGTATTCATGTGTCTGGGAACAACAGTCTCCGTGTTTGTATTCATATGTCTGGGAACAATTGTGTTTGTATTCATGTGTCTGGGAACAACATTCTCCATGTTTGTATTCACGTGTCTGGGAACAAAAGTCTCTGTGTTTGTATTCACGTGTCTGGGAACAACAGTCTCTGTGTTTGTATTCACGTGTCTGGGAACAACAGTCTCTGTGTTTGTATTCATGTATCTGGGAACAACAGTCTCTGTGTTTGTATTCATGTGTCTGGGAACAACAGTCTGTGTTTGTATTCACGTGTCTGGGAACAACAGTCTCTGTGTTTGTATTCACGTGTCTGGGAACAACAGTCTCTGTGTTTGTATTCACGTGTCTGGGAACAACAGTCTCTGTGCTTGTATTCATGCATCTGGGAGCAACGTTCTCTGCATATTCATGTGTCTGGGAACAACAGTCTCTGTGTTCATGCGTCTGGGAACAACATTCTCTGTGTTTGTATTCATGTGTCTAGAATAGCATTCTCTGTGTTTGGGAAGAGCATTGTGTGTGTGTGTGGAAACCATGTTACAGGCCAGTGGTGGCTGACTGTCAGTTTTGGGCCTGCTGTTGCAGAAACAGGCCAAGAAAGAGCGCCTCAACTCCTTCCTGTTGAAACTGCTGGCCACCACCCCCAGCAAGAGCAAGCTGGACCTCTCCTATCTCCTGGAAGAATCTCTCGGCAAGCGTCCGCGTAAGAAAACGCCATCGTTTTGCTGACCCTGGACTCTCCCCTTGACCAAGACGATTCACTGTAGACGTTCAGCAGAACTTTAGGTGCTACCGCTATCAGTGCGACCTCACCGTGCCGTGCTGTCGGTGGTGATAGGGTGAACGTCTGACGGACTTCTAGATGTGCACATCTTCCTTGCAGCAACTCCAGCCCCACTCCCCTGCTTGCTTGTAGACACCACCTGCACACTAGCTCTGTGAGGATGGACAGCAAAATTGTTTTGTTCTGCAGAGGTCACTGGACCAACTAGGCCGGGTAGTAAGCATGGAGAAGCGAGTCCTCTGGCACGCAGCGTTGGGTCAGCAACCAGGCTCGTTCAGTGGTTCCTACGTTCCTGCATGGCAAGTAGAGCGCCAAGATCTGTGGACACAATTTTGTTCCCCAATCCCGCACGTCATCATCGCCCTGACCGGGTCTTGCACGATAATCTGTGCAGAACTTTTCTCTCTCTCAGATGTGTTCATTGCATGCAGTGCATTGCGGACTGAGAAGAAAACGTTGACATCAAAGAATGAAACACAGCATTTGCTGTGCAGGTGTGTAGGCAAGTGTTTGATGCGCCCATGGCATGTGTAGTGTTGACAAGAGGCCGGGTTAGACCAGGACATCATTTGCATTGTTTCTCATTGTTTACCAGGGCTGTTCCCTTTTATCCCAGTTATTAGATGTTATGGGTGCTCCTGTGTGCTAGCCATGTTCAATGTTCATAGTGGACACTGGGGGGTGTTCTGCCCTGTTCACTGGTGTGGACGCTGTGGGGGTCTTCTGCCACGTTCACTGGCGTGGACGCTGTGAGGGTCTTCTGCCCTGTTCCCTGGTGTGGACGCTGTGGGGGTCTTCTGCCCTGTTCACTGGTGTGGACGCTGTGGGGGTCTTCTGCCCTGTTCACTGGTGTGGGGGTGTTCTGCCCTGTTCACTGGTGTGGACACTGTGGGGGTCTTCTGCCCTGTTCACCGGTGTGAACGCTGTGGGGGTGTTCTGCCCTGTTCACTGGTGTGGACACTGTGGGGGTCTTCTGCCCTGTTCACTGGTGTGGACGCTGTGGGGGTGTTCTGCCCTGTTCACTGGCGTGGACGTTATATGGGGGTGTTTTTCATCCAGAGGTGACTGTGAGGTTGACACGACTCCAAAACTTTTTTCTTTTGATAACCAGTAGGACTTGTTGCTTTTGATATGCATGTCCAAGCATGCTAATGATATCAGTTAGGTCTGTTGTTAGTAAGAGTTACAAGGATGTTAGCATGGTAACATTTTGTTTATTTACATGGTGATATGTGGTGCAATCTCACCTTGTCAGTTATCGTTACCTCTCGCTAGCCCTGCCCCAATCCTCAAAACTGCACAGGTAACTCAGACAGTTGAAGGGCAAGCAGAATGAACAAAGTTGTTAATGAAACTGAAATGGCAAATAGAAATGCCAAAGAATAAGTCGACAGGCATTGGAAACGTTCTGTTTGGATGAGTGTCTGAACTTTTTTCTTTTTGCCTGACTTGCACTCCTAGATTCTGTGTGTGTTACTGATTCTGATGAACAAACGTCTCTCAGTGTCTGCTTCTTTTTTTCTTACCTCATCCTTGTTTGCTGAGAAGGGGGGGGGGGGAGGGGGGGGGGGGCAACAGTTTGATGGAGTATAAAAGGCAAGGCCTGGTTTTAAAGCAGCCACTCACTGCCTGTTAATTGAGTAAGCGCCAACGTCTCAATTGTTGGCCAATTGTACAGAATTTCTTTGTGTGTCTTGTGCATTAATGAAAGCCTTAACGATGTCCACAAGACGACAGGCTCTGTTCTTGTCCATGTGGGAGGGCAGCTGTATCGTTCTGTTCTTGTTTTTGTACAGTCCACCAGTTTCCCTATTCTTCCTCTTCTTTGTGTCACTTTGAAGACTTTTTGTTGGTTTGTTTTGGAGCCATTGCATGGAATCGCTCAGTGGGCAAGCAGGTTTCTTGTTGCTTTAAATAGTTCATGCATTTATTTATCTAAGGCGGCGACATAATATTTTTGACAATCTCCACTGTTCAGTGAGAATGGGACAGAATTTTTTATGTTTCTGTCCGGTAAGAGAATGTTGTGTGTACACATCTCTGTGTTTGAAATATTGTAAATGTATATTGTTAACTGTAAGTATATGGCCTTGCATTTGGGCTTTTTGAAAAGGAATTTTTATTTCACTTCCAGTTGTAAATGACATTAGGTGTGTGTTGAGTGAGAAAGGCCAGGTTGCATTTGCTGCCTAGAATGCTAACTTTTCTGTCTTATTGACCCCGACACAATCATGGTGCAAATTGCCTTCAGTCAAGCTGAAGGCTTGGAGGTACGTCATCGTTCAGAGTAACTACGCAGCTTTCTTATTGCTCAATGACGACTGTCGTCAGGGCTTCTTTTCTATGATTGTGACAAATTGAGCAACGCCTCTTTTTCACGACTATGACGAATCGAGCAAAGCTTGTATTTACGAGTATGATGAATCGAGCAGAGCTTGTTTTCATTATTGGAAGAAGTCAAGCTTAGTTTGTTTATATTGCCTTTATTATTAAAGGGAATTTAACAATGCTTGTTTTTATGATTGTGAAGAACCAAGTAAAGCAAAAAAAAATCAATCATGATTATGAAGAATATTTAGCAGAATTTCTTTTTGCAATTGTAAAAAATGAAATGAAGTTTGTGCATATGATTGTGGAAAAAAAATCAATCCAGAAATCATGTTATAATTGAGAGGGGTTGAGCAAAGTTTCTTGTTATTGTAAGGAATCCAGTGGAGCTTAAATGTTTGTTGTTGTTGTTGTTGTGAAGAACCAAACAAAGGTTGTTTTTAAGAATGTAAGGAAAGAAATGAAACCAAACTTGTTAAAATTGAAGTGGCATTGGAACAGAAGAGGCGACCAAAACATTCAGAAAAAGGCTGATCTGTTGTGAGCTTATTCACATGAAAAGAAAAAAAAAGAGTTTTCAGGAGCATGGTCTCAGAGTAAAGTCACTGATGACTGTGGTCATGTGTGAAGGACTGGTGATGCTGGTACATGGTGTTAGTGGGGGGGGGGGTCAGACCTTTCACAGTGCTGAAAGGATCCAAGCAAGGATCCAAGCCTGAAGTGCAGTATCAACACACAAGGGAGTTAACTAGCGCTTGAAAGACATCACACAAACACAGCAACAAAGACCTGGGTGGCCCACAGCAACTCGCCTGGCATGCGAGCAAGTACAAGGTACATGCACTCCACCAGAGGTACATCCCAAAGTGCAGCGTTGGAGGCCGTCCTGTTGCTTGTGGCTGTTGGGCAGGTGGTGAAGGCGTGGGACGGGGGATTTAGGGGTTACTGGATTGAACCCCCTTTGGCAGGCAGGTGTGGGAGAAGTGTACAACTGGTAACGAGGCAGGCTCTGTTTGCTCATCATGTGTAATGAGCGAGCCATTGTGGCTCAGGGAGTCAGGCTCCAAATGACAGAGTGCCTGTTTTGGGTGACTATTTATGTTCAGATTGTTCCATAACAGGGCCTGCTGTTGCTGTTCCATAACAGAGCCTGGACAGAGAAATAACTGCACATTCACTTATTCTTCAGGCTGGCTTACATCTTCACCTCAATCCCCTTTAGGGAATCCATAAAATTATATATTAAAAAGGCCCTGGTAAATTCTGTAGGAGTTTTTATTTTTATAAAAAAAATGTTTTTATTTTATTTTAAGCATCATGGTTGTAATTTTAACTAGAAGTTTTGCTTTCCTTGGTCACAATGGTACAAATTTGTAGGGCAGGGTAGGGTTCTTTTTTGACAAAATACCACTAACTTGAGGCTCTCCATGACAACATTATTCATGTTCCATAATGCATCCTGGCCTCTCGTGTTTTTTCTCACTTTCTTTACCTTTTTTAATCACATAAAAAATGTGTGTATAAAGATCGGTGTTCAGCTTGTGGCCAGATAGAGTTGAAGATTAATGGGTTGGTGGGGTTTAGGGGTTTTTCTTTTTGAATTTCTCTTTTAACACTGTTTATTTCACCAGCGTGTTTATTTCACCAGTGTGTTTATTTCACCAGTGTCAAATGCTGTAGGGTGGTAGCACTCAGGGGTGGGGTGGGGGGGGGGGGTGCAAAGAATGAAGAGATAATGCTGATTTTGTTCTTGTTTTCATTTGACAGGGTTTTTGAAATTGTGCACAATGATAAACCTCAGGCAAGCTTTATACCTTCGTACTGTGTTCATTGACCTTGAATGCGAGTCAGCGTTCAGTGACCTTGAATGCGAGTCAGCCAAGTGTATTCTCTTGCTTTTCATTAGTATGGGCAAAAATCAGCGATGGACTGTCTGGCTTGAAAGATGTTTCTTTAGCAACATCCGTTTCATGGTCCCTTGGATCAGCATCCTTACACAACCATGCTTTGTTTACAATTTGTAAGTGTGGAGTATTTGTAGGCGTATATTTTTTTTAATGTGAACCATGCATGTCTGTGGTAGAAACAGTGTGTCAACCGATGTGCACTGTCAGATTCATATCATTTTTATTGCTGCATCATTCATGCATCTGTAGAATTACTGTGGCATTTTACACAGTGTCTCATTTAATCTGCTTTACCATATTTACAGGAACAGTAGATTAGATTTTTTTTTTTTTATTTGTGTTGCTTAAAATGGCTGGATTCCAAAATTAAAGGGAACCACAAGCAAAGGCTTTATTGCTTTATTGCAAGGAGTAAAATAAGACGTGCAGACAATTTATGGTCCAGATTGTTAATTTTTATTTTATTTTAAAGCATGAAAAAATGGTCATGGATGCTGACATTTTGTGTCTGGCATCATGAACATGGCTGACATGAGGCATAAGTATATGTCAAGAACCAACCTTTTTCTGTTCTTTGAACATACAGTGCAACCCCTCTATAGCAAAGCAGCAAGGACCAGCAGAATGCTTCTTAGCAGAACTTTATTCTGAAAGAACAACAAAAGACATGGAAGTTGTGCAATGGGGACATTCGAATTGCTTTGTCCAGAACAAGGTTTTGCTACAAAAGGAATTTGCCACTAGAGGTTATTGAGTGTGTTCTCACTATAACTGTTTTCCTACTTAACAGGGTTTTTTATGTTGTTGTTTGAGGGCGTGTGGGGTTCTGTTTTTTCTGGGGGGGGCACTTTTATTTGGGTTTTACTGTAAAAGAGTTTGTTGTACAAGGGTTCCATTCTAAATCATTGTTGCTTTATGTGTTCATTCCTACCCAGTTTGAAGTGATTTTACACCTCTACTAGTTCTAGTGTTTAATTGTTTAAAAGGTTATATGATTTTTGTGATAAATTTCCTCCATTTATAAACCACATTGTACAAAAACCACTTTTTGAAAAAGAGGAAGTGCAGGAGGCATCATCAAGGGTTTATGGAGGGATGGAGGGGTGGGGGTGGGTATATAACTATACCTTGCTGAGTTTGTCATGAAATTAGTTTTTAACCCGTCTTCAGTGACACGTGTCCTTGGTGCTATACAAACATTTTGCAACATCAAAACAAGTCATTATCCTGATTCTAGGGCCGGTCTGTTTTCAAGGATCCACTTGCTTGGCAATTGTGTGGCATTGTCATAATAACTGGGAGGTGAGCCCCGCGAGTGGTGTCGCTGGCTGCGGTCATCCCCAGCCGTAAAGCTTCTGAAATGATTGTGTCACCATCTTCTTGGTGCTTCACGCTAGGTCTTCAAAATCTTGTCAGGATGGACAGGGGCTGAGTTTCCACGAGCTGCAATTTGTGGTCACTTTGCACAGATGCTGCTGCTCCAGATTTTGGTCTGTTCCACAGTTCTTACGGGTTTGTCCGATTCTTCTGCATTGAGGCAGGTCTGAGCTCCTGTTTGTTGACCCATCTGAGCTTCTCTGACTGCCATGCTCTTTTTCCAGTTTACTTAACTCTTTAAGCCAGCGCCCTCTGCATGTGCAGTTTATAGAAGTGGACTTTCCCAGCCTGGCTTGTTGATGATAATGTACACTCTTTTTGCTTTTACGGTACTTTCAGATTTACCTGTTCTGCTCTGATGCGTTGGTTTGCACATGTTATGCCAGTGAAAGAAAAATTGGGCTTTTTTCTTTTTCTCTCTGGTTTTGCAGGAACAGTGGGAGTGGAATAAGGAGAGAACTCCGCTCTGCGTTAATTTTTACTGTAACAGTGTGCAGCAAATGTTGGATTGAAGCACTTCCGTGACGTGGGGCAGTGTTGGGCTGATAGGATGCTGAATCAGTTTTGTGGAAAGAGGAACAACCTTGGTGTCTGTGCTTGCATGTGTGTGCCAGAATGGAAAAAGAAAATGTGAATGCATGTGGTAGTTTTCTTGGGGTGTGAACCTGAAACCAATACCAAATATGGGTGTGTGCATTCACACGCTTACATGTGTGGGGGGAGTGTGGCAGCATCGTATCGCCATGTGTATTTCTATGCAAACTATTAACGATGGGTCTGTCTGCAGTCTGACAAATCAGAATTGCATACAGCTGTTTGTATGCCTGCCATGTGGATTGCGCCAGCGTCCTCTGTATAGGCGTGCTGAGTGTTTTAGACTGGCACAGCACTCGGCAATGATTGTACAGCTTACAAAATGGCGTTATTATTTGTGTATATTGCAACCATTGTGCATATATTTCATCTTTCAATGAACTTGGGTATATATAACTATTTTACTAGATACATTAATTTTATTTTTAACTTATTGAAGGTGCAGTTTTACTATTAGAGAGTGCAGTATTTCTTTTACAGTATTCCAAAGCAGTTGATCCCCACCCCCCTCTACCAAGTGTTGTGTTCCCTGGCATGAATATGCAAAGAAGCATACTAATACATGCAAATTAGAAATCAGTCCCTGGGGATATCTGAACACTGAAATGAGCATGCTCTCTCACCTTTTTTTTTTTTTCATATTTTTTTTTCATGCATGTTTTTTGATCTTTGAAAAATGTGTTCTGTTTTTGACCCCCATCTGTTCAAAACCAGCCAAGAAAATAATATGATTGGAAAACCTAAAGACCAAACCCTTGTGTTCAAAACAGCAAAAACTCAGCATTAGTTCCTGTGAACAATGAAATGCCTTTACTTGTTTCTGGTGGTTTTGTTTCTCTCTTTTTTTCTTTCTTTTTTTTTCCTTTCTCTTTTTCCCAAAAACCTTTCGGGGTTGGGTTTGATCACCCCATTGAATAGTCATATTGACCTTTGTTACTGTGCCATCAACGTCCAGTGCCTGCCTGTGGCTAGGGTTCCCGTCTATGAATATGTAATGAGTTATGACTACTATGATGTAACAAGTTATTTTTAGGTGCACTGTGTGAGGTACTGTACTTGTGAAAGAGCAACAGCGTGTTTTGCTTGTAGCCTTTTCTCAGTCTGCAGTCTGTTCTATTCTGAAGGAGGAGAACAAAGGTGGAAAATCGAAATGTGTTTACTGATCGTTGATGAGCATACAAGCTACTAAAAGCAAAGCATACTTTTGTGTGTGTGTTCTCTCTGTGTTCTGGTGTTTGTGTGCATGTGTCTGTATGTATATATAGGGTGTGTTTGTTTATGAGGCTGCATGTGTGTGTGTCTTACAATGCTGTTGGCAAGGGTATATCGATCTGATTGCTTGCATTTTCAAACACCCATAATGTATGTATTAAATAATACACTTTATTGCACATGTACTTAAAGCAGCAGACACAAACATGGTTGTAAGCGAGCAGCATAAGCAAAAAACAGTGACACAAGCATGAGACAAACATGACTCTCAATACAAAGCACATGCAAAAATGTAAAAAGGTGTAAAAAAAAAGAAGCAAAATGTATGAAACATCGCACATTGTCAACAAAGGACTTGACAGAAGACTTGTCAGATGACTTGGAGAGCAAATGTACCTCAGAAAATAAGCAACACAAGCATTTCAGTCAGTCGTCCTCAGAATGGATAAAAATGCGTACACTGTCATATGACCCTATGTTTGTGGCAACACACAGAACATGCAAGATGAGATTCAAATTCAAATATGTCTGCCAACAAACAAATGTAACCACAATGCATGCACTCAAGATAGCTTGACATCATGTGAGATCGTAAACACCACTGAGGGGGGAAATAGCTTGACATCATGTGAGATCATAAACACCACTGAGGGGGGAAATGCAAGGCTGGAATTTCTGTTCCAGCTGTTCCAGAGATTGCTTTGAAAATGGCGAAATCTCAGTAGTTGCTAATGTGAGATCCTAAATGCGCCGTGAAGAAAATATACAGACGAGTTTTCACTGTTCCAACAAAGCTGGAGATTGCTTTGAAAATGGTGAAACTTGGGTAGCTGCTAGTGTGAAATCATAAATGTACCACTGAGGAAAACAAAAAAATCAAAGACCAGAATTTCTGTTCCAGCAGTGCCATGGATTGCTTTGAAAATGGCAAGATCTGAGTAGCTGCTAATGTGAGATCATAAATGCACCATTAAGAAGGGGGGCGGGGGGGGGGGGGGGGGGGTAGGAACATTCCAACAATGCCAGAGATTGCTTAGGAAATGGTGAGATCTGAGCAGTTGCAAGACAAATGCACTGCTAAAAGGGAAGGGGGAAAAAAGGAAAAACAAATTTCACTGTTCCAACAATGCCTGAGGTCACTTTGAAAAAAGTGAAATTGGAGAATTTGACATCCGTAACTTGTGTAAACGGTCTCACTTGTGGACAGTAGACAGTATGAATTATAGATCACATATGATTAGATGTCACTTACTGATCATGACAAAGAAGATCCTGTATAAAACACAAGCCAGCAGAGGCTAAACTCGTTAATGGGGTGAGCAAAATGAATAATGAAGCATGTTTTGTCAAACAATCTTTGATCATATTCTGTGAAACAATTATTTTGGACATAAAAAACATAAGCTTTGATTATAAACAGAAGAACCTCAGCTTCTGTTAGTTGTGCATATACTTATGGCAATGTGATATAACTGGACATTCACTGACTGTGAAGTGTGATGACAGGATATGACAGATGGATATTTACTGACTGTGAAGTGTGATGACTGGAGGTGACAGATGGACATTTACTGACTGTGAAGTGTGATGACTGGAGGTGACAGATGGACATTTACTGACTGTGAAGTGTGATGACTGGATGTGACAGATGGACATTTACTGACTGTGAAGTGTGATGACTGGAGGTGACAGATGGACATTTACTGACTGTGAAGTGTGATGACTGGATGTGACAGATGGACATTTACTGACTGTGAAGTGTGATGACTGGAGATGACAGAGGGACATTTACTGCCTGAAGTGTGGTGAGTGGAGATGACAGATGGACGTTTATTGGCTGTGAAGTGTGATGACTGGAGATAACAGCTGGACATTCACTGACTGTGAAGTGTGATGACCGGAGGTATGGATGTCATACCAATATGAATGCTAGAGTTTTATGGCAATGCAAGCACTTCAGTCTGCTGCCAAGTACTTGAGCATGAGACCAGGCGCTTCAGTGTCAGATCAACTGCTCCACAAGGGACCAAGCATTTCATTCAGTCTCATGCCAGCTGCTTCAGTGTCAGGCCAAGGGCTTCAGCATGTGAGACCAAACGTTTCAGTCTAAAGCCAACTGCTTCAGAGTGAGACCAAGAGTTTCAGTCTGTGATTAACTGCTTCATTGACTAAGGGCTTAAGTCTCATGCCAGTGCCAGAGCTTCAGTCTGATGTCAAGCACTTCAGTCTGATGTCAAACACCAGTCTGGCACCAAGTGCTCCAGTCTGATGTCAAACACTTCAGTCTGACACCAAATGCTTCAGTCTGATGTCAAACACTTCAGTCTGACACCAAGTGCCTCAGTCTGATGTCAAACACTTCAGTCTGACACCAAGTGCCTCAGTCTGATATCAAACAATTCAGTCTGACACCAAGTGCTTCAGTCTGATGTCAAACACTTCAGTCTGACACCAAGTACTATAGTTGGATTCAAACAACTTCATTCTGATGCCAGTGAAAGTCTTTCAGTCTGGTGCCAATGCAACAGTCACGTGCGATGTGACAAAACTCTCCATGACTTAAAACTCAGGAGGCAAAACTGCATAGCTGCACGTACTGAAAATCACACACATTTCCAAAACTGAAAATCACGCACATTTCCAACACTGAAAATCACACACATTTCCAAAACTGAAAATCACGCACATTTCCAACACTGCACTCAATATCTCTCACTCCACTCTCCCACTCTTTCAACTTTCACTATAAATGTGTGTCAGCAATGTCAATTCTTTTTGTCTCGTATCGATCCAGCTTGGTGGACAACTCGGAGTCATCATCAGCAATGCTGCGTGACATTTCTGAGGGCGTGAAGCTTTGCCCAGTTTTTAGGGCATACAGCAGGTCGTCAAAGTCTTGGGGGTCAAGGTTGCTGGTTGCAGCTGAGGACACGATGGCGATGGGAGGGTTGAGGTAGACCTGGGACGGTGTGGCACGTCGGACAGTCATCTGGCTTCTGCTTCCCTGTGTGCCCCTTTCCCATGCCTGGTCACACACATACACATGCATGTACGTACACACACACACACACACACACACACAACAATCAACACACAACCACACACACGAGTAAATTATATACATGCACAGCTTTTACAGATTCAGCGACTATGTACATATTAATTTTGTGATCACACACACAGTGCACACAGTGTAAATTATATACATGTACATTACATACACTACACACATACAATACATACACACATACATACAAATGGTAGCTCACTGATGTATCAGATGAAATGATCTGATGAGGCAATGTAGTACTGAACACAGAGAGTATCATTTTAAATGAGAAATCAGAATCTAAGGTATAACAGCCCAAAACTGCAAATTCAGGGTGCCAATCACATCATAACACTGTTTATTCACTGCGCTAATGGGTTTAGCAAATATATCTATTTCAGACTGTTTCACTTTCACATATGACTAAATGTTTGAGCCGTATCATTTTAATTCTATCACCATGATTTGTAACATGTTCATTCCAGCACCAATGTCACAATCTCAGGCAGATGCAAACTGTAAACTTAAACAGCAAAGCGTTGACAATTTTTTTTTTCTCCCCATGTACATATCTTTCAAAAAAACAAATGTCTTACTTCATTGATGAGAGATGTCCGAGATCCTTTCATCATGTTGATGGTGTTGTTGCTGGCAGCTAGGCGGTTGTTGTAGGTCAGTGATGGGGGCGGCAGGGTGCCCACATCTGCGTTGCTGGCGGTGTAGTAGCTCTTCTGCACTGGGATGCAACGTGTCAGGCAGGGGTTGCGGAGAACAGCATAGAGAATCAGCACCAACATGCCCTGTGGAACAGCATAGAGAATCAGCACCAACACATCCTGTGGAAACAATGAGAACAGCCCACAGAATCAGCACCAACACACCCTGTGGAAACAGCCCACAGAATCAGCACCAACACACCCTGTGGAAACAATGTGATTATTTCAATCGTCAACTGGCTGGGGATTTTAAAAACAACAACAACCTCTGCCCATCATAATGCAGGAGTCTGTGGTGGTGACGGTGTAGCAGTCGGAAGTGTTCCTTCCTCCCATCTCCCAGGATCTCCATCGCTGCCACTACCTTTCCAGAGACAGCTCGGTATTAAACATCTCTAATGACATCAACCATCCACACCCTGCCTCATCAACCACCCACACCCCACCTCATCAACCACCCACACCCCACCTCACCGACCACCCACACCCCACCTCATCAACCACCCACACCCCACCTCATCAACCACCCACACCCTGCTTCATCAACCACCCACACCCTGCCTCATCAATCACCCTGCCTCATCAGCCACCCACACTGCCTCATCAACCACCCACACTGCCTCATCTGCCACTCACACTGCCTCATCAGCCACCCACACTGCCTCATCAACCACACACACAGCCTCATCTGCCACTCACTCACCAGGAGAATGTCACAGATGCAGAAGAGAACCAGCATCCAGAGCTGACCGTAGACCATGTGCAGACCTCCCCACAGCCACGTCAGCACCAGCAGCGACCACAGAAACAGCAACAGCTGCACCTCTGAAACAGCAACAGCATGGATAACTCGTCAAAGGCCTGCTCTACTGAGACACTGACGCAGGCACAATACTGTCAAGAGATCCACCTCTTTCTGCTGCAGACGTCGGCAAAGCTGAAGTCTGAGAATGGACACCCATGCATTTCGTTTCCCCCACAAAAATGGAGATACTACTTCCATAAAAAAGAGAACAGAACAAAAGGAAGAACTATCTTCACTATTATCATAACCATTTTAATAACAATGATATTACTAGTCAAACAAAAACCTTTGGCCAATGCTTTTTCACTTCCTTGTTCCAAAGCAATGGAATTCTCTTCCAACTGACACCCATCACATCCAGTCCTCCCATGCTTTCAAAACTGCGTTACAAACTTGCCTCTACAAAGTAACAAACGATATCATAACAAGTCAAAGTGATTTAAAATTCTGTCTTCAGAGGTCCTGGTGTTTACAGCAGTCTTCACAGAGGTCCTGGTGTTTACAGCAGTCTTCACAGAGGTCCCATTTCACTGTAACAAGTATTAAACCCTTCGCTGCCCCAGCCGGTAAAATTTCCGGGCTGAAATTGCACGGACCACCTACACACAGTATATTTTCCGGTCCTATAACATCTACTTTAATGCTGTGCGTTTTGATGAAGCTCCTTTCACATGCCAGCGGGAGAAAGAAGACAAAAAGGCTGAAGGGTTTCCTATTTCACACTTTTAACCGTCGTTTTCAAATAACTTCATGGCAGTGAAAGGGTTAAACTGAGACAATGGCCAGCA
>OY757550.1:1911651-1917507 GCA_963584105.1 Alviniconcha strummeri
ACAAGCAGACATGGAGAGGAAAGAGAGTGCACTCACCTGTACGACAATCTACCTGAACTGAGAGAGGGCAGGCAGAGAAAAGATCGTGCACTCACCTGCACCACGATCCACCTGAACTGAGTGAGGAGAGGCGGAGGAAAGTGAGTGCACTCACCTGCACGACGATCCACATGAACTGAGTGAGGAAGAAGTAGTGCAGAAAAAGGCCCATCACGACACACCGATAGTTGTCCTCTCGAGTGGACGGCGCTAAGATATCACTGGGACTGAGGTAGGCGTCCACCACCAGACACAGCTGTCAGACACAAGACACACTCTGCACTAGCTAAGACACATGTTACCGTCACAGAGATGACACACAGACTGTACTCAGAAAAGACACACGCTGCACAGGAAGAAGGCACGTATTGCACAATGAGAAAGCCTATGCTACACTGACAGATGATACGGAGAACATGCGTGCACACACACACACAAACACACACACACACACACACACACACACACACACACACACACACACACACACACACACACACACATATGCTCACACACACACGCTCTCTCTCTCTCTCTCTCTCTCTCTCTCTCTCTCTCTCTCTCTCTCTCTCTCTCTCTCTCTCTCTCTCTCTCTCTCTCTCTCTCTCACACACACACACACTCATACGCTCACACACACACGCTCTCTCTCTCTCTCTCTCTCTCTCTCTCTCTCTCTCTCTCTCTCTCTCTCTCTCTCTCACACACACACACACACACACACACACACACACACACACACACACACACACACACATCTCTGACACACATATGTTGTACACACATGAACACATACACATACAGCACACACACACACTTAAAACCCACCCACACCACTACTCCATGTTCTCTTTTGCACCCACCTGTACAGCAAAGACGGCAAACAGCATGTGCTGCAGGAGACTGGCAGCAAAGGTCGGGTGCCGGTAACACAGGTGGTGAGTCAGTATCGCCAGTATCATGCATGCCTGCACACCATGAGAATAACACAGGTGGTGAGCCAGTGTCATGCACGACTGCACACCATGAGAATAACACAGGTGGTGAGCCAGTATCATGCATGGCTGCACACCATGAGAATAACACAGGTGGTGAGCCAGTATCATGCATGGCTGCACACCATGAGAATAACACAGGTGGTGAGCCAGTATCATGCATGACTGCACACCATGAGAATAACACAGGTGGTGAGCCAGTATTATGCATGACTGCACACCATGAGAATAACACAGGTGGTGAGCCAGTATTATGCATGGCTGCACACCATGAGAATAACACAGGTGGTGAGCCAGTATTATGCATGGCTGCACACCATGAGAATAACACAGGTGGTGAGCCAGTATCATGCATTACTGCACACCATGGTGGTGAGCCAGTATCATGCATGACTGCACACCATGAGAATAACAGGTGGTGAGCCAGCATTTCCAGTATCACACATGATTGCTAACCATGAGAGTAACAGGTGGCAAACCAGTATTTCAAGTATCACGCATGACTGCACACCATGAGAATAACACATGTGGTGAGCCAGTATTGCCAGTATCATGCATGACTGCACACCATGAGAATAGCACTGGTGGTGAGCCAGTATCATGCATGACTGCACACCATGAGAATAGCACTGGTGGTGAGTCAGTATCATGCATGACTGCACACCATGAGAATAGCACTGGTGGTGAGCCAGTATCATGCATGACTGCACACCATGAGAATAGCACTGGTGGTGAGTCAGTATCATGCATGACTGCACACCATGAAAATATTACTGTTTACATTCGAAAGAATTTGTGTCAGTGAAGTACAAAGTCTTTTTCTCCCCCTCCCCCCACCTTCTGTCTCTGTGTCTGTCTGTCTGCCCCCCCCCCCCCCCCCCCAGTCTGCCCCCCCTCCCCACCCCCGTCCCACAATCTCCCCCTCTCCCCCCATTCCTTTTTTTCCTTCTTCACTCTCCCTTTATTTCCCTCTCTGCCAAATGCCCTGCAGAATCATTTTCAAGACATGGATCCAAACACAAAAACAATTCACCAAAATGCTTATCTTAATCCGACAATAGAAAACATACATGAATTTTGATGGTTACCCCCTTTTTAAGCTAAGAACAGACCGATATGATGCACACACTATTGCAGAGAGGAGTGAAGTTCTATGTTACTCATCTTTCAAAACAAACAACCTCTCCAACTGAAATCATGTGCCATACGTGTGTAGTTTTTTTGGTGTGTTTTTAATTCTTACTGATAGCACCAATGCTGCTTTGCCTTGCTACCCCTTTAAGTGTTTACAAAATGACATTCATCTTTAAAAACACCTCCCCAAAAATGTCTGTAAGTGGTGGCCATGTACTGACCATACAGATGAAGCACGCGATGTAGAACCAGATGGTGTAACCGATGATGCCAGCACCATAGACCTCAGCGACAACAGCATAGCTGGTCATGTGACTACAGGCGCAGTCCACAAAGTCATCGGTGGCCATGTTGAGGTTGTTCTCAACACTGCACACACCTGACGGGCTGACCCACTGCTCCAGGGATGTTTCAAAGTACACGCATCTGTCATGAAACATATGCACCTGTCATAGCACATGCACACCTGCCATGAAACACATGCACCTGCCATGAAACACGCCTGTTATGAAACATATCATACCTGTCAGGAAACACACGTACCTCTCATAAAATATGCACACCTGTCATAAAACACACACACACACACACACACACACACACACACACACACACACACACACACACACACACACACACACACACACACAAGCATGCATGCATGCACGCACACACGCACACACACACAAACACACACACACACACACACACACACACACACACACACACATGCACATCATAAAACACACACACACACACACACACACACACACACACACACACACACACACACACACACACATGCACATCATAAAACATGCACACCTGTCTTGAAACACACATGCACAGCTGTCATGAATGACATACCCCTGTCTTGAAATCCACACCATTGTCATGAAACACACAGTCTGTCATGGAACACAAACTTATCATTAACAGATACACTCTTTTCATGAAACACAAACACCTGTCATGAAACCCACACACCTGTCAAGATACACACAGCTGTCCTGAAACACATATGCCTGTCATGAAACACACACACACACACACACACACACACACACACACACACACACACACACACACACACACACATGCACACACACACACACACACATGCACACACACACAACACAACACACACAAGCATGCACATACATACTTACAAGCACAACAGAAAAGCAAACCAGGGATCACTTAACTAACAGAAAAAAGGCAGGCAACAAATGAGCTACACACTACTCACTGAGCACGTTTGGTGGCAATGCGACTGTCGGGTGTGTGAATGCGGAACCTGACCGGTTCTGACGTAGCAGCTGATGCCTTCCCCCTCAGGCCAAATGAGATGACCTGAGAAAAAACCCACAAGATAATCTCACACAAACCCACAAGATGACCTAAGACAAAACCCACTAGATGATCTCACACAAAACCCAATGAGATTACCTCACACAATACCCACAAGATGATCCAAGACAAAACCCACAAGATGACCCCAGACAAAACCCACAAGATGACCACATAAAACCCACAAAATGACCCCTGACAAAACCCACAAGCTGACCTCCCACAAAACCCACAAGCTGACCTCCCACAAAACCCACATACTGACCTTCCACATAACCCACAGGATGACCTCAGACAAAACCCACAAGATGACCACACAAAACCCACAAGATGACCCAAACAAAACCCACACAATGACCTCACACAAAACTCACAATGCTAAAACATAACATGAAGACTTTAGGTCTCAAAATTTTGTACACACAAAAATCCAGTTTCATTTAACTGCAATGTGTTCTGCACTTTCAAAAACGTGTACATATTAATAATACTCATACCCACACCTGCCATCAACATGCATTGGCACACATACAATACTCCAACTCTCCCCATACACCCTACCCCCTGTAATGTGTACACACACACACACACACACACACACACACACACACACACACACACACACACACACACACACACACACACACACGCACACTCACTCCCTCACACACACACACACACACACACACACACACACACACACACACACACACACACACACACATGCATGCATGCACATGCACACATGCACACACAAACACACACTCACACACACACACACACACACACACACACACATGCATGCATGCATGCACATGCATACACACACACACACACACACACACACACACACATATGTACACATGAATGTACACATGCATGCACACACACACACACACACACACACACACACACACACACACACACACACACACACACACACACACACACACACACACAACCACAAAGCCTATGGTTGTGTTTTTGAATAAAATCTTTTTTCAGTCAACACTAAACAATTAAAACACTTTAGACAGACAGTATTCCTGTCACGCAGAAACACGTTCATTGTAACTCACCCTATTATTCAAAAGCTCTTCCCCATTCTCTGTAGGAAACCACTGCCGACTGTTGTACTCTATGATGTGAAAGTCCACACACTGAAACACACACACAGCACAAAACTTCACTGACACATCCCCATCAATACATCCCCCCCCCCCTCCACCCACCTCCCCCTCCCCCAAAAAGAGAGGCAAATCTTGTCAAAAATTTAAACAAATTTGAACCCCCTCATAACAGAGCAGCCAGGACCATGAAAATTGCTTCATCTTATCAACTCTGCACTAAAAGCTTCATCTTGTCAACTCTGCACTAAAAGCTTGATCTTGTCAACTCTGCACTAAAAGCTTGATCTTGTCAACTCTGCACTAAAAGCTTCATCTTATCAACTCTGCACTAAAAGCTTCATCTTGTCAACTCTGCTCTAAAAGCCCCACAATGGGGTACTGTGATGTAGAAATTACCCCCACCCACCCTCCTACCTGCTGAGAAACCAGAGTTATCAAATGTTCTCTTTTTTAACCCTGGAGTAGATTACAATAACACCTTGCATGCTTAACATGCTGCCAAAAATCCAACCATAATAATGCCTACCTTCCAAGTTCATTTAACTTCATTTCTTTCCAAACTCTCTCTCCTCTTTTAACTGGTGTCAAGTGAGGCTATAAGATTCCCATTTGGCCAACAGAATAAAATTGGTTACCCTTTTCAGCATCCAAAGTGATCTGATGCAGTTCCCTATGTTGATAGCCCAGTGAATATGTATAGTATAGGCTCCAACACATGAGTATCACAACAATAAATCTGACTTTTCTTGTGAGTTTTGAAGCAAAGACATTTTTAAACACATCCTGAAAAATAATAAGCGAATAGCCACAGCTTGCCCGGAGTGCATGATACAAACAACGTCAATCGCAGTAAAAGGCACGCATCACACAGCAAGGAATAACTAAAAAGGGGGACATACGTCAGAGACAGGGAGCTCGAGAAACACACACACTGTCACGCCTGCACGCCCGCTCTAGCGTGGCAGCACATTTCTTGACTCACAAAATCACGTGCTTCTCGACACTCAACCAAAGCGTACATACATGTGTCATTCAAAAAAAAAAGTTTACAGGAGAGACAGAGAGAGAGAGAGATATATATGGTACACACACACAGACACACATATATATTCTTTCTTCTTCATTCTTTACCTTCAGAAGAAAAAGAGACAAGAAGGATAGACAAAAACAAAGCTAAGTAACACAAATAGTAAAGCCTTGTTATGTAC
>OY757550.1:1917707-1922707 GCA_963584105.1 Alviniconcha strummeri
AAGAGGAAGCTACAGCAACTAACCACACAACCGTAAAATGACATCCACAAAAGCAACAGACACTTTGCAGAGTCTCTTCCGGACTGACTGTGCAGCGTGTGAAACATCACCCTCTCATGATTCCTCCTGTAACAGACTCTGTCCTGCACCAACAGCCTGCAATCAAAACCGGACACCCCTTGCACACAGTAGGCTAACCTTTAATTTCATCACCAGTCTGGACTTCGGCTGACACAGTGTTTCAACACAACCAGACCAGAAAATATGGATGCAAAATCAACAGCTGGCTATCACCTCACCTGCCGCCATCTAAACATGCCCCTTAATCCCCATCCTTTGAGCAAACCTGTGACGGTTGATGAAGAGACTGTCACTACGGCCAACGTCATCTAAACACACATCTTGCTCCATTAGCAGGTCATGAATGTCGGCAAGTTACCTGAGCAGCAGTTACCTGTGCTAGCTACTACTGTAGCCAACTTCATCTCGACACACACCTTGCCCCATTAGTGGGGTTGTGAATGTAGCTGTCAACGAAAAGGCTATTGCTGTAGCCAATGTTATTTAAACACACACCTTGCCCTGTTAGTGGGGTTGTAGATGTCTTGTCAATGAAGAGGCTACTGCAGTAGTCAATGTTATATGAACACACACCTTGCCCCATTGGTGGGGTCGTGGATGTCAATGAAGAGGCTACTGCTGTAGCCAATGTTATATAAACACACACCTTGCCCCGTTGGTGGGGTTGTGGATGTCAATGAAGAGGCTACTGCTATAGCCAATGTTATATAAACACACACCTTGCCCCGTTGGTGGGGTTGTGGATGTCAATGAAGAGGCTACTGCTATAGCCAATGTTATATAAACACACACCTTGCCCCGTTGGTGGGGTTGTGGATGTCAATGAAGAGGCTACTGCTGTAGCCAATGTTATATAAACACACACCTTGCCCCGTTGGTGGGGTTGTGGATGTCAATGAAGAGGCTACTGCTGTAGCCAATGTCATATAAACACACACCTTGCCCCGTTGGTGGGGTCGTGGATGTCAATGAAGAACTGTTTCGGGTAGGGATTCCTGGAGGACGTCAGGGGAGTCAGGGTCAAGTCGATGTACTGAACAGCCTGAAAAAGGTCAAAGACAACAGTACGTTACACAGTTACCCTCACAAACAGAGTGAAGTCTGGAAGTTGGGCTACTTGTATGATGCTTGAGTAACCCACACTGCCCAGTGTGTAATCTGTTTTACTTGTACCTGTCTTATTCATTTGAGGTTTATGTTACCCATTTGTCATTTATGTTACCTGTTTGTCATTATATGTTACCTGTGCTTGTGTTACCTGTTTGTAGTCTGTGTTACCTGTCTGTCTTACCTATTTGTGGTTCATGTTACCTCTGTCAGTGTTACCTAATTGTAGTTTATGCTACCTGTCTGTGTTACCTGCTACCTGTGCCTGTGTTACCTGCTACCTGTGCCTGTGTCCATGTTACCTGTGCCTGTGTTATCCATCTGTAGTTTACATTACCTGTCTGTGTTACCTATTTGTAGTTCACATTTCCTCTGCATGCGTTACCAGTTTGTAGTTCAAGTTACCTGTTTGTAGTTTATGCTATATGTGCCTGTGTTACCTGTTTGTATTTTGTGTTACATGTGCCTGTGTTACTCTTTGTAGTTTGCATAACATGTGCCTGTCACTGGTTGTAGCTGATGTTACCTGTGCCTGTGTTACCTCTCTGTAGTTTGTGCTACCTGTGTTATCTGATTGTTGTTTGTGTTGCCTGTGTCTGTGTTACATATCTGTAATTGGTGTTACATGTACCTGTGCCTGTGTTACCTATTTGTCAATGATGTTACCTGTACCAGTGCCAGTGTTATCTATTTGTCAATGATGTTACCTGTACCAGTGCCAGTGTTATCTATTTGTCACTAATGTTACCTGTACCTGTGCCAGTGTTACCTGTGAGAGTTCCCTGAAGACCAGCGTCCCCTGGTTTCCAACATAGTCTTCTCCTTCCAGTGCAGGGTAGATGGTGACACCCGCATCTGTGGTGGTGAGCGACATCATCCTGGTTCTGTAGCCCACGGTGACGTCGTAGTTCAGACCCTGCACCCTCTCCACACCAATGCGCACGGCTTTGGCGTTCTCACCCACGATCACCATCCTGCCACAGCGTCAACACAGGACTGGGTCATCGACACTAGCAAATATACAGGTCAGCAGAGGCGCACACAAGTTCCACACCCCAACACACATGCATGCCCCCCCCCCACTCCCTCACACACCAATACATGTGCACCCCATCATGTCCACACACAAATACACAAACATGCCCCCCCCCCCCCATCACACACATCACACATGCCCCCCCCCCCCCACCACCACACACACACATACACATATATCCCCCCTCACACACACACTCACACAATGCATGCACACAAGCATGCATGCAAGCACACATGCGCACAAACACACACACACACACACACACACACACACACACACACACACACACACACACACACACACACACACACACACACACACACACACACAAACCTGGAGGTAGAGACAAATTGCACGAGCCCCCTGACAAAGTCGCTGGGCAGCACCGTGACCCTGGCGAAAAGGCTGGCTTCATTCAGCCGAGCGTCTTTCTCCACACTCTCCAGCTTCACAACAAACGTGAAACTCTCCTCTGGGATCTGCAGTAGGGGAAAAAAACAAATGTTATGAATGGGCACAAACCCAATGCAGTGACTCGGAGAAAAAATGGCTACAACCAACAGCACCATGCATGTTTAATTAACTGGGGGGGAATTTCTGTAACTTAAGCATGTGAGGAGAATGTGAGCAACCAAAAAGAATGCTGCAGTCATTAATGAATGAAAAACTGTCAACTCCTGTGACTTCCATGTATGAAAAAGAAAAAGAAAAAAGGACACTCTAACAAGACATTGCAATGTTAACAAATTTAAAAGAAAATTAAATTCTGAAACTTTTGTGCTTAAAAATGAAAAAGTGTGAATCAAACATATGACACTGTGTGTGCTGATTAATTAATTTTTTTTTTTTGCAACTTCTGTGTCACTACTGAGCAATCAACATGATGTGTTAAACATGACCTTATTAATTTTTTTCATGCTGGCTGAGCATCGCCCTAGCTGTCAACCCCCACATTCATGACATGAAACAACTCAAACACAGATATTGCCGCTGCAGGCCACCAGTTGTGACATTTGTTTATTAAGAATTTGGCACTCTAAGCTGTGCAACCAAATTAGAGAAAGTACCACACTTTTCTACCTAATATATTCCAGAGACTGAAAATTTTCCCCTGTGATTTCCCCTGATGACATAAATATGAGCTTTAATCAGTTGGCACCTTTCATTTTGGGGCTGTAAACGCATGTTTTATTTACACAATTGTGAAAACTGAACCAGTGTTAAATCTCAAGCAGCAGCAAGGTTCAATACATCAAACTTCCCTCTGCATCACCCCACCACTTTGGCTGTATTGTGCAGGGCCTACATTTAACACAGACAGGTCCAACAATATGAGATTCAAAGGGTCGTCCTCAACCGTACAGCCCAAAACGGCTCATGTACCAATGCCTTAATTCACCCAGCAGAAGCTCTGACTACGTGACAAAACTCACAGGAGGCAAAACTGCATAGCTGTACATACTGAAAATCACACACATTTCCAACACTGCACTCAATATCTCTCACTCCATTTAAGACAGACAGGTCCAACAATATGAGATTCAAACGGTCGTCCTCAACCATACAGCCCCAAAAGGCTCATGTACCAATGCCTTAAATCGACCAGCAGAAGCCCTGACTACGTGACAAAACCGTCTCACCGAATCATCGATCAGCTGCACATCCAGCGTACAGACGCTGATGTGAGGCAGGCAAGTTGTCACCCCGGATATCGCTTCAAGCTGATTGGCCAGCTGAACGTCCTCCGCTTCGGTGCTTGTCTCACTCAGCTTGGCTTTCCAGAACACGCGCACATCTCCGTAGTAAGCATTCAGCCGGGTCAAGGTCAAGGTAACAGTCAGGTTGAGGTCTTCATCTGCTTCGATGTTCTTGGAGTTTTCGGCGAATCCAATGAGTCCGTTGGAGAGGTCACTTGGCTGGATGGTTATCTCAGCGTAGCCCTGTGTAGCAACCCAGGTAGATTCAAGATTCAAGATTACTTCATTATCTCATCAGAGAAATTATTTTTATAAAAAATATTTGTCATGGGGGAAAAAAATCTGGTCAGTGGCACAGCTGGGCAGACATATCTAACAATCTGATCCAAAACACTATCCACCAACTGATGATGGAGAAGAAGAAAAAGGTCATTCTGTTACTAGGTCACCCTCTCTGTAACTCCATCACTGGTCATCTGCTGTGGTATTTCAACAACAGGTCACCCTCTCAGGAACTCAATCACTGGTCATCTGCTGTGGTATTTTAACAACAGGTCACCCTCACTGTAACTCAGTCACTGGTCATCTGCTGCGGTATTTCAACAACAGGTCACCCTCTCTGTAACTCAACAACTGGTGACCTGCTAGGGTAATTCCATAACTAGGTCACACTCTCTGTAACTCAGTCTCACTGGTCACCTGCTGTGGTATTCAGCAACATGTCACCCTCTCCATAATGCTATCCAATCACTCATTCTGAAGCAGAGCAGACAGGTGACATGACTGGAGCAACGAGGATGTCAAACTTCTGATTCAAGTTAGATCTGGATTGCAGATCTCGGTAAAAGCAGACATGCAGGCCCACCTTGAACTGAGCTGAGCCAAGCCAAGCCAAGCCAAGCCAAGCCAAGCCAAGCTGAGCAGAGAACTGACCTGGGTCAAACTGTAAACAGCTCCTTTATCACCAAAACGATGTGTAAACATCTCTTTCATCATAAAAACAATTTTGTTGTTGTTGTGGTTGATCGCTTTTATATGATCGCTATATTCTCCACTCTGGAGCAGACTCACTGCAC
>OY757550.1:1927707-1973338 GCA_963584105.1 Alviniconcha strummeri
TTTAACATGCACAACAACTGGGGCGCATTCAGTCCATGCAAAGGCTGATCTTGGCTTTTTCAAACTCCAGTACCTAAAGACTGCCTTTTCAGACAATTGCAGTACACAGTAGACAGACAGACAAAAAAAGAAGCTTCTCCTGTTCTTTGGTGTCTAGCTACAGACATCAACAACGACAGGCAGAAAAGCCTGACAACACCCCCCCCCCCTCCCCCCCCCCAGTTGTTCACTTTTTAATGATAGATATAACCAATGACAAGCAGAAAGTCCCCCCCCCCTCCCCCCCCCATCTGTCCACCTGTGACACCTGAGTAATCCAACACTTCACACACCTAAGTAATCCAACACCTCACACCTGAGCAATTCAGCACAGCATTGCATAGTAGCTGACCTGTTTGTCCACCTATGACACCTGAGCCGCCCAGCACAGCATTATTGAGTGCATCACCTGTTTGTCCACCTTTGATACCAGAGCAACCCAACACAGCATTACAGAGTGTCACCTGAGAATCTAACACAACATGACAGACTGCTTCACCTGTCTGCCCACCTCTGACACCCAAACAATCCAATACAGCATTACAGAGTGGCTCACCTGTTTGTCCACCTCTGACACCTGAGGAAGGAGGGAGTCAGGCATGAAGCGAACAACACCTGCCGGCTCCAGCGTTGCCACCAGCCTCCCTCCTGCCAGTCGTGCTCCACCGCTCACAGGCGTCTCTGGGGCACGTGCCAAGCGAAACATGAACAGCTCTGCCTGGCCGATCTTGGCATTCACCTGTGATTGAAACAGATCGTGCATTCCATGTGAAACCCCTCATGAGAAACCACCATCTACGCCAGACTGCCCCTATTTTAAGACCACTTAAATTCTGAAACTTTCCCTTTCATATTTACATGTAAACAAACCCCTAAGCAGGGACTGAAATTTTGAAACTTTTCCTTTCATATTTACATGTAAACAAACCCCTAAGCAGGGACTGAAATTTTGAAACTTTTCCTTTCATATTTACATGTAAACAAACCCCTAAGCAGGGACTGAAATTTTGAAACTTTTCTTTTCATATTTACATGTAAACAAACCCCTAAGCAGGGACTGAAATTTTGAAACTTTCCCTTTCATATTTACATGTAAACAAACCCCTAAGCAGGGACTGAAATTTTGAAACTTTTCCTTTCATATTTACATGTAAACAAACCCCTAAGCAGGGACTGAAATTTTGAAACTTTCCCTTTCATATTTACATGTAAACAAACCCATCAGCAGGAGCCACTCCTCTTTTAAGATCATTTCTGCTTAAATGTGACGATGGTCTTACAGGATCAGTCAATCAATGTTTTACTTTCTGTGTATTCTGAGCAAGCTGATATTTGAACAACAACAAAAAAAGCATTCTAATTTCTATATAATTATGAGTAAGTTACATTAACTTACCCACAGAACTATGAACAATAAACTTAACTATGAAGTTGTAACATCAGTATAATACAAATTTAACTTACCTACAGGACTATGAACAATAAATTTAACTATGAAGTTATAACATCAGTATAATAGCCATTTAACTTACCTGCAGGACTCTGAACAATAAATTTATCTTACACGCATGCCAGGTGAGAGCCACCATAAGCAACTCAGGTCTTTGTTGTTGTAGTTGTGATACATATTTTGAGTGCCAGTTAACTCCCTTGAATGTTAAAAGTGTTATTTGCAGCACCTCCTCCTTGGAGCCTGAGAGGTTTTCTGTCAGCAAGGTTCCTAGCAATTCTCTGTCCAGTATCATGGGGGTCAGGGATATGATGCCTATAACCATGAACTGCTTCACACTGTGTCTTGCAAGACACAGAAGGATGCACAAACTGCTGCATCCAATACAGTCGAATGATGGAACGTCCCAAACAAATTCGTTTTTTAATAACAGTAAATTGAACAACAACAAAAACAGAAGTCCTTACCTTACTTATTATTTTGTCGTAATAAATAGCACTCTTTTTAACCTTTTATGTGTTATGATCTTGCTAGCAGTCATTCTTGTTTCAGATTTTTTGGCCTTACCTGCACATAAAGTGACCGTGTCATAATAAATCAGCGTTATTTTGAACCTTTTTGTGTTTGGATCTTGTTTTAGAACGCTAACGGTCATTCTTGTTTCAGATTTGTTTTCTTTACCTGCACGGTGAAGTTCTTGCTCTCCTCCCCGTGCCCCAAGCTCACAGAGCCAGTTGCAGGAGTTATCTGCCCATTGGTGACACCAGGGGGCAGGCTGGCTGCAAGCTGGCCCGTCGTCCAGTCCACGATGATACTGCCATAGATGCCACTCCGAGTGATGGTCAGCACGGCTGTACTCTCAGCTGAAAATATGAAAGAAGAGGAAATGAAGCAGTCAGAAGTGACCACAGTACAAGGACTGACTGAAACATGCTTTAATAGATCCTAACGAATATGCTATTTTAGGCTGATTCAAGTTTTTTTGTTTTGTTTTTGTTTTTTTGTTAAGTTTGTAATTTAGTACTTTTGAGTGTGTATGTGTGAATGTATCTGGTGTGTGTGTGTGTGTGTGTGTGTGTGTGTGTGTGTGTGTGTGTGTGTGTGTGTGTGTGTGTGTGTGTGTGTGTGTGTGTGTATGTGTGTGTGCGTGTTTTTCTATGTGTGTCTGTGCATGCATGTGTCCACATGATTGTGTCTGTGTATGTCTGTGCATATAATGTGCATGCATGTGTTTGTGCTTGTGTGTCTGTCTGCATGTCAGTAAACAAGTGTGTTTATGTAAGTGTACATGAATGCTTATGTAAATACATAGCAAGCAAGCATGAACCAAAATGTAAACACAAGCACACACTCATACAAACACACCGACTGTCACTGGTGATGCTGACAACACAAGCATGAACCAAAACTGAAGCACACAGGCACACTGACCATCGTTGACGCTGACAACGGTGTCGAGGAAGCTAACATGGCTGTTGGCGGCGATGGGGGGAACTCCGATCTGTGCTTCTGTCTCTCCTGCCTTCAGCTGGGGAGGCATCGTCACTGTGCGAACAAACACAGGCAGTCACAGCAACTTCAACTTTCCGTGTCACCCAGCTTGTTTCAGTCACAGCAGATGTTAACGTTCTGTGTCACCCAGGTTTGTTTCAGTCACGGCAGATGTTAATGTTCTGTGTCACCTAGTTTGTTTCAGTCATGGCAGATGTTAACGTTCTGTGTCACCCGCATCTGTTTCCGTCACAGCAGATGTTAACATTCTGTGTCACCCAGATCTGTCTCAGTCATGGCAGATGTTAACATTCTGTGTCACCCACGTCTGTCTCAGTCACAGCAGATGTTAACTTCGAGGATGAGGGTGGATGAAGATAAACTGAATATGTTAAAGGATATGTGATACTATTTATTTTACCATCAATTTTAGACATCACACACCCACACCCACACACACACACAGAGAAATAAAGAAATACTGAAACACACATACACACACACACACACACAGAGAAATAAAGAAATACTAATGCACACACACACACACACACACACACACACACACACACACACACAGAAAGCATATCGTCAGACCTCCATCGCCCACAAACTGCACGTCCAGCAGGGACAGGGAGAAGGTGGAGTCCAGCTTCAGGAATCCAGTCCCCCGGATGGCCACTGCCGCCTGCACGTTCTGCTGCCCATTTTGGAATGTCACTGTGCCTGTGTTGAACGCCAGCAGCACACCAGAAAGAGGCTGCGACACAGAACACATTACATGACAGCAACACACAGACAGAGGCCATGACACAGAACACATGTTACATACTGTCATCCAGGACTAACATAGCATGTCATGTAGCTTGCTTCTTACGGTAGCCATTTTAAAGACAACCACAAGGAATAGAGCATAAACAAAAAAGCAAAAAAGCAAACTATCATGGCTGTTCCCCGGGGACTAGAATTTCATGATAGAATAAGCATACAAAATCTGCAAACTCACCTCATTGTACACAATACTGTAGGTAAGAATGACGCTGCCAAAGGTTCCATCATAGCGTGAAAAGTTGAGTGCCAGGCTGCGTGACAAGTCCACAGGGTCTACAGTCACTTCCTGGTTGTCAGACACAATCCCAAACAGTCCATGGGGGTTGTCGTTGTACCTGTCATACCATCATCACCAGTGTCAACATCAACATCATTGCTCAGTTGTTTGGTTGGTCTGTCTTTCGTCAGTTGGTTGGTCAGTTGGTCAGTCAGTCAGTCAGTCAGTCAGTTGGTCAGTCAGTCAGTCAGTTGGTCAGTCAGTTGGTCAGTCAGTCAGTCAGTCAGTTGGTCAGTCAGTCAGTCAGTTGGTCAGTCAGTCAGTCAGTCAGTCAGTCACGTTTGGGAGACTGGGCTACCTAAACCTTTCAATCAGAGTTGTGTGTGTGTCCGCATGTGCCTGCATGTTTGTACATGTATGTGTACATGTGTGTGTGTGTGTGTGTGTGTGTGTGTGTGTGTGTGTGTGTGTGTGTGTGTGTGTGTGTGTGTGTGTGTGTGTGTGTGTGAGTGTGTGAGTGTGTGTGTGTGAATGCATGTGTGCATGCGTGTGGGCATACATGTGTGTGTGTGTGTGTGTGCATGTGTGCTCTTGCAGATGCACACATTTGTGTGTCCATGAAGTATGTGAAGGTGACAATGGCAGGACTCCAAAAAAAAAATGTTTTCAGCTAACACACGCTGGTGTACACATCCATTCCCCAACAAAACTGGACCACAATGGTGAACAGGTCGACATGTTCATTCCCCCAACAAAACCTGACCACAATGATGAACAGGTGAACATGTTCATACCCCCAACAAAAGCTGAGTACAGTGGTGAACAAACCCACCTGGATACACCAACAGGTAGCAAACACTTCCTCACCTGATGTGGAACACAGCCTGGCTACCCTGAGGGTTGAGCTCCGCTCCCCCTTCAACAAAGGTCATTACAAGGGAGAACTCTTCCGTCAGTTCTGGCACATCGTCTGGCAGAATCTGCAGAGTGATCTGCCCCTGGCGCTGTCCATCCTCCAAGATCAGCGTGCCATTTTTGGGGCGGACATCTGTCACATTGGCACTGGAGCCACGCACTTCCCAGTGGATCTGTAAAACAGCCACAGACAGATCAACAAAACACCAGCGCCAGATAACACAAAGGGAGAATGGAAAGTGTTCTATCTGTCCAGCCCCTATAATGCCAGTGCCAGACTGACCCATGATGGAAAGGGGCACCTGTGTGACACCAACACACCCACAACACTAGTGCCAGACTGGCCGACACTGCCATACATGACTCCCTTAACCCCAGCATCAGACTTGCAGATGCAGCAGACTGGCAACTGATGCAGTAGTAGGTTTTCCACCTGTACCACACCCCTACCCCAGTGCCAGACTGGCATTTGTTGCAGTTGTAGGTATTCACACACCAGGGCCAGATGCCGCAGGAGAAAGTGTTCCACCCATAAAACACCCCTAATGCCAATAATGGATTGGCAGATGGCCAAAAAGGAAAGTGGGAAACACTGTACCTTGAGGACCCATAGGAAAAGGGAAAAGCTGTACCTTGAGGACCCACAGGAAAGGGAAATGCTGTACCTTGAGAACCCATAGGAAAGGGGAAATCGCTATACCCTGAGGACCCACAGGAAAGGGGAAATGCTGTACTTTGAGGACCCACAGGAAAGGGGAAATCGCTGTACTTTGAGGACCCACAGGAAAGGGGAAATGCTGTACCTTGAGGACCCACAGGAAAGGGGAAATCGCTGTACCTTGAGGACCCACAGGAAAGGGGAAATTGCTGTACCTTGAGGACCCACAGGAAAGGGGAAAGCGCAGCACCTTGACGATCCAAAGGGAAAGGGAAAACACCGTACCTTGAGGACACCTGTGATGCCGGTGCCAGCCTGACGAACAACAGGGAAGCCCAGTTCCTGCAACTGAGTGCCTGCCGGTTCCTCCAACTCCCGCATGCTGGTGGCTGCACCCGCAAACTCTATGATGCCGTTGGGGTCACCAAACTTCTCCACCTGCATCAGTCAACACACTGTCAGCTCATTCAGAGGTGGCATCTATCCTCCTGCACGCAGTTCATGCCACAGCAACTGACAGTTTACGCTTTCCTTTCTGCTTTCTTGCCTTTTTAATTTAGATTTGTTCCCAAGTTTTGGATCTCTCACTATACCATTGGTACTGTTTGTTTTCAAGTGGAAGGGTTTTGTTCTTGACTGCTCTGCAGCAAGGGCAAACCTTTAAAAATGCTGCCAAGACTGAAATAATTAGTTACCATCACCATCAAAGCTGTCATCATCATCACTATCATTACAACATAATAAAACTTTATTGCCAGATGTCAATACAGCTGCACCAGGAATGTTTTGTGGCACCAAGTACACTCATCACACATTCACATCTGTCATAAAACATCATTAAATTACAACAACAGCAAATATCAGGGTGCACTGTATGCATTGAATTTGGAAACAATGTACGTTTAAAGAATGTGTAAGCACTTAGGACCTGTGCAGGTCAGGCGCTCTAAGTACCCATGATTATTATTGTTACCTGCTTGCAAACAATGAAATAAGAGCCACTGTTTTGTTTCTTACAGTCAGCATGACTTTTCCTGCTGTGGGGCTGGCCTCGCCGTTGCCAACGGTGACGGGCGTGGCCTGGATGTTGTAGATGTCGATCACGAAGGTTTTGGCCACCTCCTTGTCGCTGTGGGCTTTGACGGTCAAGCTGAACTGCTTGCTCCCTGCTTCCCCATCACCCCAGGTCAAGCGACCGGAGGTGGTTTCCACACCACTGGCGGTGTAGCTGATGTCACCAGTGTCAGACAGGGGCAGGTTGGGGTTGTTGGGGCCCATGATGCGCCAAAATACCTGGCATACACACACACAACTCATGCAAACGACTCATTTTAAACAGTCAGGGTGGCACACAACACCTGGCATACACACACACAACTCAGGCAAATGACTCGTTTTAAACAGTAAATAGTTCAAGTGGATGCGAGGCAAAGATGCAAGCTGGCTTGAAAAGGTTCAAATATTTCCTTTTGCAGAACAACAGACAGTTCTGAGGACAACAAAACAACACGTCACATCAGCAGGAAGCTTTCATCTGGTAGTTTGTATCTTAACCTTTTTTTCAGCTAAACCCCAGGGGTTCAGCAAGTGTCAGGTGAGAAGGTTGCACATGCAACTGTTTCCCCACAACTGTACATATTCAACAAACAAAACAATTAGTCATACCAGTCACACTGTGAAGCACAGAGCTAACCAACCATGCTACTACACAGAGCTAACCAGTCACACTGCATCACAAAGATAACCAGTCACACTGTGACACACAGAACTAACCAACCATGCTACTACATACAGCTAAACAGTCACACTGCATCACAGAGATAACCAGTCACACTGCACCAGAGATAACCAGTCACACTGCACCACAGAGATAACAAGTCACACTGCACCACAGATATAACAAGTCACACTGCACCACAGATATAACCAGTCACACTATGACACTCAGATAACCAATCACACAGCAACACAGAACTAACCAACCATGCTACAACATACAGCTAACCAGTCACACTGCAATGCAGAGCTAACCAATCACAATGTGACACAAAGCTAACCAGTTACCCTGCAATGCAGAGCTAACCAATGACACTGCCACACAGAGCTGAATAACATACCTCCTGCTGTCCCAGCAGCCCCTCTGTTCTCTCCACGTAGAACACGAGAGTCTGCGGCGTGTCAGGATTGGGTATACTGCGCTCCGTTTCTCCCAGGAAGCTGAATTTGCCATTGGGGAAGTCAGACTTTGCGATGGTCACAACAGCTGTTCGAGCATTTCCCAGCAGTGCTCCACCTGCAAAAAAATGCAATACACTGGTTGTAACTTTTTAGTAATATTTTCATTCTAACATGCTAACATTTGTCGTTGTTGTTGTTATCACCCTTGTTACGACTCTTTCACAACACTTTAGCTATGACTCTTTCAAAACATTTGGAGTATACTCTTTAATAACACCTCTTTCCAAACTTTTTTGTATCACACTTTAACACCACATCTTCCCAAATGTTTCTAGTATTAACACTTTAATAATGTCTTCTTTCCTAATAACTCCTTATGGGCATTTGTTACCCTTTAATTCTACTTTGTAATAACTTAATTAAATGAATCTTGTAACTCTTTGACTGCAGTTTTTCTGTAACACTTTGTGATCACTTTTCACTCAGCTGCTTCACCAAGAGGGGCCAATGCATGCCGAGTTAGTTTGGGCTGCTCAGCTAAACTGGAGGTTAGTTTGTGTTGCTCAGCTAAACTGGAGGTTAGTCTGTGTTGCTCAGCTAAACCGAAGTTAGTTTGTGTTGCTCAGCTACACTGAAGTTAGTTTGGGTTGCTCAGCTAAACTGGAGGTTAGTCTGTGTTGCTCAGCTAAACCAGTTAGTTCATGTTGCTCAGCTAAACCAGTTAGTTTGTGTTGCTCAGCTAAACCGAAGTTAATTTGTGTTGCTCAGCTAAACCAGAGGTCAGTTTGCGTTGCTCAAGCACAGTGTGGCTGTGCTCTGGCCTTGGGGAGGCATAGCGCATAACATGCAGGAAAAGAGAGATTTAGTGGCCACTAGTGAAACAGAAACAACATTCAGAACATCAAGATAAGCTGCAGGAGCGAACGGCCACAGACCTGTAGGATTGACCAGTGTCACGCTGAACTGCTCAGCAAATTCACGCTCGCTGTCGTCCACCAGCGTGATGTTAACGGTCACCTGCTCCTGGCCGTCCTCCAGCTGAACAGACGCACTGGCAGGGAGATAATCCACACCAGAGGTTGCTGTAATGGCCTGCGTCTCGTACGATATTCCGACCACTCCATAACTCCCCTCTCGTCGGGCGATGGAGAGCTGGGCCACACCAGCTTCTTCTTGGACTGCAGAAAAATGGGGAACACCAGCGTCAAATCACAGCATCAAATTACACAGCGGCCCAGCAGAGGAGACGACCGTGGACGAGCATTTGCGGACAAGCAGTGCGTGAGCTCATCTCCTCTCCACAATGCATGCACAGCACAGTCAGCCCGCTGCACTTCTGTTGGGTGTGAGGTCTGTGTTTTAGCAAGGATTTTTCTCCCGCTTCAGTTTGCACAACAGCCAGGAATGAACTCTTGGGGAAAACCATTCTCCTGCCACTGTGGATCAAACCTGAATCTCCACATCCTGTGTCTGAAGCTCTGCCACTGAGCCACATCCCAGCAAACAAAGGTTCTGTGTGGGCCAAAGCAAAAGGCCACATGCAGCAACTGCCCAAGGTCAGACATTAACCCCTTCCCTTCCACGACGTCATTTGAAAACTACCCATAAAAGTGTGAAATTTGAAACCCTTAAGCCTTTTTGTCTTCTTTTTCACGCTGGCATGTGAAAAGCTCTCCTAGCCCTATACAGCATTGAAAACAGATGTTATATGACCAGAAAATATACTGTTTGCAGGTGCATCTGTGCATCATTCAGCCCCCAAAAATTACAGGCTGGGGCAGTGAAGGGGTTAATGGGCCTCTTCCAAGTCACGATGCTCACCACTAACAACAGTGTTTTGAAACTCGATGATTCCCTCGGCATTGTCGTTTTTCTCTATGACAACGGTTTTGACAGAAAGGGCTCCAACAGCTGGGGCCATGTCTCGCTGCAGGCCGTTCGCATCTGTGTAGTCGTTGTCACTGAAACAGCAACATATGAGTTCAGTCACAGCATCGAAAGGAAACAAACACATACACATCATATATCGTATTTGTCTCAGATTACTATTAATAATAGTTATTTCTTTTTCTGTGAAAATCCTTCAATGCTTTCTGCACACTATAATTTTAAGGGGGAGATGGGAAGCAACATACAAAAAGTTATGCAAGGTCTATCAGTATAAAAATTTGAAGAGAGTACAAACTGACACATAGACACATCATTTACTCTCACCCCCCCCCCCTAACAACACTCACACACACACACACACACACACACACACACACACACACACACACACACACACACACACAAAATAAAAACACACTTTCACATGCACACTGTCACACACACACATCCACACACACATGCACACATCCACACACGCACATGCACGCACATGCACGCACATACACACACACACACACTCACACACACACACACCACACACACACACACACAAACACACACCACACACCACACACACACACCACACAAACACACACACCACACACACACACACACACCACACACACACACACACACACACACACACACACACACACACACACCACACACACACACACACACACACACACACACACACACACACACACACACACACACACAACCAGTACCTGGGACTCAGCAGCTGGACGGACGTGATGTTGATGAAGAAGGTCTCCGGTCCCTCAGGTATGTCGTCAGGTTGGAGCGTCACCGTCACAAACTTTGAGTCCACCCCGTTCTCAAACACCAGCACTCCTGCCGCTGGGTAGAAGTCTTGGCCTGTGGTGGCAGTGCCGGGCGAGGTGGTGTAGCGCACCTGCACCTGTCCCACCAGACCCTTGGTGCGACGAACTGTGACCTGCACCTGGGGGCAGACAATCACTAAACTGTGACCTGATGGTTGACTTTGCAGAGTATAACTGGGATCAGACAAGAACAGACGTGTCTTTTTCAGTGGACATTAAGCACCATGTTTACTTACAGACGTGTGTCCAACCAACACACAAAGGACTTAATTAGTGCTTGAAAGACATTGCACAAACACAATAATCACAAAGATCTGAGTTGCCTGTGGTAACTCTCACCTGGCATACGAGTAAATACAAGGTACATAAACTCCACCACAAGCACCTCCTGCGCACGAGTAAATGGAATTTCAGTCAACAAAACCCACTTGACTTACCAACTGCATTATCAATGGACAGACAAACTGACATACGGTTTAATTAACTAATAATTAAATGACTGGTGGACTGAAGGATGGATGGACGATTGACTGACTGGTGCATGCCTGGATAATGGAGTGACTGACTGGTGGCTTAATGGATCGATTGGTTGATGGATGGACAGATGGATGATTGATTGACTGACTGATGAAAACAATGGCTCAGCAATACACATTCACAAAAGCACAAAGCACAGGAATCAATCCAAAGAAATCTGTCAGTGTTTAGGGAAGAAAAGAAAGAAAAAACACACCTGGAAAACATGACTGAGAATTTCTTAGACTTACTTGCAAGAGAAAAACGATTTTTACACACAGACAGACAAAACTTACAGAGGTGAGATCCTCTGACACCGACACTGTGTCCGGCAGCGTGAACTCAAACAGGCCGTGTGGATAGTCGCTGGCCACATACAGGATGCTGGCCTGCGCTGCCCCCACTTCAGGGGAGATCACTGCACCACCTGACGCAGAGCTGAGCTGCAGCATGAAGCTGGTTCGCAGCTCTGGGTCACTGTCGTCTCGAGCCTGCAGTCAAACGTACTTTAAAATTATAAAGAGAGAGCAGGACAGACAGAGATATAGGGACAGAGAGACAGACTGACAGAAAGACAGGCAGGCTGAGACAGTCAGAGACAGAGAGAGAAAAAAATGACAGCAAGAGACAGGCAGGGGCAGTGGGAAAGAGAGATGGAAAAAGACAGAGGAAAAGACTGACAGAGACAGACATATGGAAAGACAGACAGACAGATGGAAAGACAGAGACAGACAGATGGAAAGATAGAGACAGACAGGGGGGAAAGACAGACAGAGACAGACAGATGGAAAGACAGAGACAGACAGATGGAAAGACAGAGACAGACATATGGAAAGATAGAGACAGACAGGGGGGAAAGACAGACAGAGACAGACAGATAGATGGAAAGACAGAGACAGATGGAAAGATAGAGACAGACAGGGTTCAAGGTTTCTAGGTTTTATTGAGCTTTTTGCCCCTGGGGGCTAGAAAGTGAAGTTACATTCGCACAAGACATTCCTGGTGAACAAGTACATGAGTACGACTAATAAATAAGTACCTCACTTTATACATAAGACAAAAATAAACGAAAGGGGGAAAGATAGACACAGACGGAGGGAAATAAACAGACAGACTGATGGAAAGATAGAAACAGACAGAAGGAAAGATAGACAGAGACAGACAGAGGAAAAGATAGAGACAGAGGGAAAGATAGAGTGAAAGATAGAGACAAAGACTGAGTGAAAGATAGAGACAGACTGAGGGGAAAATAGAGACAGACAGGTGGGAAATAAACAGAGACAGACAGATGGAAAGATAGAAACAGACAGAAGGAAAGAGAGACAGAGATAGACCGAGGGAAAGATAGAGACAGTGGGAAAGATAGAGATGGAGACAGGAGACACAGGTAAAGACAAAGTGAAAGATAGAGACACAGAGACTGAGGCAAAGACAGAGACAGAAAGAGACAGAGGGAAAGACAGAGACAGAGGGAAAGATAGAGACAGGCAGAGAATGAGGGAAAGATAGAGACAGACTGAAACTGGGGCAAAGATAGAAAGAGACAGAGGGGAAAATAGCAGAGACAGAGGGAAAGATAGAGACAATGGGAAAGACAGAGGTGGAGACAGAGGGAAAGACAGAGACAGAGGGAAAGACAGAGGTGGAGACAGAGGGAAAGACAGAGGTGGAGACAGAGGGAAAGGCAGAGACAGGGGGAAAGATAGAGACAATGGGAAAGACAGAGGTGGAGACAGAGGGAAAGACAGAGGTGGAGACAGAGGGAAAGGCAGAGACAGGGGGAAAGATAGAGACAATGGGAAAGACAGAGGTGGAGACAGAGGGAAAGACAGAGGTGGAGACAGAGGGAAAGGCAGAGACAGGGGGAAAGATAGAGACAATGGGAAAGACAGAGGTGGAGACAGAGGGAAAGACAGAGGTGGAGACAGAGGGAAAGGCAGAGACAGGGGGAAAGATAGAGACAATGGGAAAGACAGAGGTGGAGACAGAGGGAAAGACAGAGGTGGAGACAGAGGGAAAGATAGAGACAAAGGGAAAGACAGAGGTGGAGACAGAGGGAAAGACAGAGGTGGAGACAGAGGGAAAGGCAGAGACAGGGGGAAAGATAGACAGAGGGAGAAATAGCAGAACTCCAGACAGAAGATGCCCTCACCTGCAGAGTGATGGTGGCAGTCTGCTGCAGGTCCAGAAAGGTGACGCTGCCTTCCACCTGCATGAAGGCGGCCGTGTCTCGCGGAGTGATCACCCAGGTGACCATCACCTCCCCGTAGATCCCCGTCCCTCTGCTCAACGTCATCTCCACCGTGCCGTCATAGGCCGAGCTGTACTCCCCCGGCTCTCCAATGATCACGGCCCGCGACGCAGGGACGATGGAGATGGTTCCACTTGCGCCAGGGTCAGGCAGGATGATGACAGTGGCATCCCCCTCTGTCAGGTGAGAAAGCAAGGAGGGCCATTCCGTCTCCTAGTGGTTCTTTGCTAATGCAGTCATTCCATCACTGCTATCAAAACCGATGAGATCATTAAACTTCCACAGTCATTCCATCACTTCTGTCAAAACTGATGAGACCATTAAACTTCCACAGTCATTCCATCACTTCTGTCAAAACTGATGAGACCATTAAGCATCCACAGTAATTTTATTATTTCGGCCAAAACTGATCCACCATTAAAATTCATTTTTTCAGGCAACTGCCATGTTGCTCTTATGGACTTGGCCAATCCCCACAAGTGGTGGTGTGCACTCCCATCTGCTCCACTTGCTAGGGATCTAAACACAGGGAGTCCGTCTTTTTCCCAGGGGCTCAAGGCCAGCTACACCTGACCCAGCACTCTCATAAATGAACATGAAAATAACCTGCAGCTCTTATGGATTTGCCCAGACCCCTCCCCCCACCACTGGGGACACATACACCTATCATTACTACCTGCTGTCAATAACAGTCATGCAATAACTGCAGGTAAGATGTCAGCACTGTAATCAGCAGACACACCTGCTGCCAATGAAAAAGTAGAGCAATACCTGTTGGGGAGATGTCAGCATTGTTGTCAGCGGCAACCAGAGACACCAGGAACGTTTCCCGCCCCTCCAACACCCCGTCTGGCCGAGACTGGAGCGTAAGCGTCTGCTCCACTTGCCCCTGGAAAACACACCATGCATCACACAACTCTGTGTGTGTGTGTATGTGCACGCGCACGGGTGCGCGCATGCATGTGTGCATGCGTGTGTGCATGCGTGTGTGTATGTGTGTGTTTGTGTGTGTGTGTGTGTGTGTGTGTTTGTGTTTGTGTGTGTGTGTGTGTGTGTGTGTGTGTGTGTGTGTGTCTGTTGTGTGTGCATGTGTGTGTATGTGTGTGCATGTGTGTATGTATGAGATATGTGTGTGTGCATGTGTGTGTGCATGTGTGTGCATCTGTGTGGGCGTCTGTGTGTGTGTGTGTGTGTGTGTGTGTGTGTGTGTGTGTGTGTGTGTGTGTGTGTGTGTGTGTGTGTGTGTGTGTGTGTGTGTGTGTGTGTGTGTGTGTGTGCATGCATGTATGTGTGTGCGTATGAGATGTGTGTGTGCATGTGTGTGCATGTGTGTGCGTCTGTGTGTGTGTGTGGGCATGAGTGTGTGTGTGTGTGTGTGTGTGTGTGTGTAGGGTTGTGACAGTATATGCTGAATTATTGCTGTATTCATTCATGCCTTCAGCGTTGGTATCTTATTTCCCTGTTGTCTTCTGTTGGTTGAAAGTTTGATTTTTGGTTAGTTGTTCTAAGTGTGGTTGGTGCCTTAAAAAACATAAAACTTTTTTCACTGTACTGTAAAGCATGGTGTGCTCACCTATTCTGTTGGGGTGGGTGGGGGGAACTATGCAATAGAAATCCACTTAACAATTATTATCAATGATTTCTGAAGCCCAAAAGAAGCCAGAGACGCTGCCAGAAACACTACCTGAGTGAACTGCAGACTGCCCTCCAGTGGCGGCAGAAAGTCATCCTGTGCTCCGACGTTGAGCCGCCATCGCACATTGACCAGTCCCTGTGTGCCCTGAATGCGCTGAACCACGAGGACAGCACGCCCTAGAGCATCCCCCACAGTGCGGGACTCATGGATAGCAATCTGCACCACACAAAACACATCATGAGAATCATACAAATAGTAGAGGAATCATGGATTGCACTCTGCACCGCACAAAACATGTCATAATAAACACACACACACCAGTCATCTCTTTTAACCAGAGACCAACAGATTTAAAGCTCCAAACCACAGCACAATAATCATATGCAAGACAGGTATCATTCTCAGTGCAACATGCAGTCCATATCATACGATAATCCTGTGCAGCACGATCAAGGAAAAACATGACAGTCAAACACCCTCCAGTTTGTCTTGTTCTTCAGGCTGAAAATGTATAACATGAATGCTTCAGCAGATCCCTCATGAGACATCATGCACCTCTCTCTGAAGATCACTTTTTCTGACACATTCCCATTCTATGTTCCGTGTAAATCAACCCTGACCAAGACCACCCTCTCTTTACAACCTGGCTGGATTTAGGGTGATTGTAATGTGGGGTTCCACTGTACGTCACACAAGACTGTAGGCTTCAGTGGATGAGGTGAACAATGGAGATGAACACAGAGTGATGTCAAAGGAATTCATTTCATTGAAGGCAGTTCTGAAGAAGCCAATTTTCCTTAAGAGAGAGGTTTCATTGTATGCCACACAGGACTGCATGATTCAGTGGATGAGATGAACAGTGGAGATCAACACAGCATGGCATCAAAAGAGCTCATCTCTCTGGTAGCAATTCTGAAGAAACCACTTTCACTTAAGAGAGGGGTTTCACTGTATACTGAAGAGAGGGGTTTCACTGTATGCTTAAGAGAGGGGTTTCACTGTATGCTTACGAGAGGTGTTTCACTGTATGCTTAAGGGGGGGGGGGTGGGTGTCCACTGTATACTTAGGAGATGGGTTCCACTGTATACTTAAGAGGGGGTGGGTGGGGTGTTCACTGTAGGCTTAAGAGAGGGGTTTCACTGTATGCTTAAGAGAGGGGTTTCACTGTATGCTTAAGAGAGGGGTTTGACTGTGTGCTTAAGAGGGGGGTTTCTCTGTATGCTTAAGAGGGGGGTTTCTCTGTATGCTTAAGGGTGGGTGGGGGTGGGTGGGGGGTCTCTGTATGCTTAAGAGGTTTTTTCCCCCTCTGTATGCTTAAGAGGGGGGTTTCACTGTGTGCTTGAGAGGAGTTTCACTGTGTGCTTAAAGGAGGGGTTTTGCTTATGCTTAAGAGAGGGGTTTCACTGTATGCCACACAAGACTGTATGCTTCAGTGGATAAATGAACAATGGAGATAACACAGTGTGATGTCAAAAGAACTCACCTCTCTGGTGGCAATTCTGAAGAAGCCAGTGGGCGAGTCATTCTTGAGGATGGCAATTCTGACAGAGGTCACACTACCCAGCACTGCATCTCCGCTGACACGGATCAGCTTCACGTCAAAGCTCTGATTGACACAAGGCAGTGCTGTATGTACACACAGGCTCACTCTGTGTTACTATCCATGCAAAATATTCCAAGGCCTATAAGTAACTAATAACATAATAACGATAATAATAATAACAGCACTCATTTCTATTGGACAATTCAAGTGGGGTTGTTAACTCCCTTGACTTTTGCCTGGCACTGCTTAAGTCCCTTGGCTGCTTTTACTTCCGGTGCGTACTTTCTTCACAATGGAAGGCGGTGACAGTGAATTTGTGAATTTTACACTGCCATCTTTAAAGGCATTTTTGGAGGCCTGTCATTATAATGTGTCTGGCAGTAAGCGATAACTTGTTGCTCGTGCTATAGGATGCCCCAAAACACATTTTTTCTACAAACTCGCGATCTTCTGGTCAGCCAAAAAATGACACAAAGACACTTTTTTTTCCACCCTCCATCCCCTTTTCATGGTAATTTTTGCAACTGCAACAGTATTGGCATTTGTACTGCTTCGCGATTCTAGTTTCAACCTCCACTGTTATACACAGTGTGAAGCAACGCCTACTCAGAAATCGGCCCGGAAGTGCACTGTGGCCTCTCACGACTTCTTGTGCAAAAGATTACAAAGCACATTCACTCTAGCAAACCAGCTTCGTTGAAATGCCCAATAGCACTTATCACGCCAAGCACACAGTGCTTTACAAGATCAACAAAAATACATACACAAAACCTCATATATTAAAATCATATTGTATTGCTCACACACCACACCCGCACATGTACCCTGCACATATGCATGCACACACACACACACACACAAACACACACATGCACACACACACATACTCATGCACACACATACACACATATGTGCACACATGCACAAACACACACACATACATACACACACACACATGCACACACACACACACATACATACACACACACACATGCACACGCACACACACACACATGCACACACATGCGCACACAAACATGCACGCACACATACTCATGCACACACACACACACACACACACACACACACACACACACACACACACACACACACACACACACAACCTGAGGTTAACTTCAACCACTGACCTCCATCTCCTCAGGCTCCTTATCATCAATGATGGTGATGGCAATGTCGGCAGTCTCCTGGCCATCCTCAAACTGCACAGAGCCGAAGCTGGGAGAGAAGTCCAAGTTAATGGCATTGATGGAAGTGGTCTGCCAGTTGACCGTGATGGAGCCAAAGAAGCCGATGTAGCGTCGCAGTGTCAGTAGCACAGTGTTATTTCGCCCGTACTCTTCATACGTGTCCAAGCGACCCTCAATGTTCTGGGAAAGCAGGAAGTAAAAATAATCAGGTAACCAGCCCCAACTCCTAGTCGCTCCCCAAATCGTCACCATCATTATCAACATCGTCATTATCAACATCGTCTTTATCCTAACAGCATGCAACCAAGTTATGGATGATGCAAGATTCTGACATTTGTAAAGACCAGCATTCATGTCCCTAGACAGCCAGAAATAAACAGAGACAGTTTCTAGTTTCTAGCTGCATTTTGTCTTTGATTTGTCAAATGGACGGATGTTAACTGCTATGATACATATTTATCTTCGCTTAAAAACATGCCTGGGTCATATAAAAAAAAACACTGAAGTGCTCCCCCCTGCCACCAAATGTTCCAACCCATCCTCCTTCCCACAGCCCCAACCCTCCATTGATCTCTGATTGTTACCCCCAGAGTCACCCCCCTTTTTTCCTCCACATTTGCCTGTCCATATCTCTCAACGTCACACGCAAGACAACAAGACCAGGATGGGGACGATCGACTGACCGTTTTGACGTCAAACTGAACGGTGCCTTGCGCGTTGTCGTTCTCCAGGATGGTGATCTGTGCCACGTTGCCAGGGACCCTGATGCTGGGCTGTGCAGAGTTATCCCCTTCTGCCCCTGCCAGCTCCACTGTAGTCAGGTTGACGAAGAACGTCTCAGATGCCTCAGGAACGTCATCCTGAAGCCCAACACAAAAACTTATGGACACTTGTTTCATGCAAATGAAGCTATTACAGGTGATGGGCTGCCTCATGCTGAGACTTCCATTTGCACAATTATGAGTACAAAAACCTCTCTGCATATATTACATATGTTATATATATTTTATATATGGATGTACCTCTGGTGGAGCTTATGTACCTTGTATTTACATGCATGTCAGGTGAGAGGTACCTAGGTGATTCAGGGCTTTGTTGTTGTACTTGTGTTACGTATTTTGGGTGCTAATTAACTCCCTTGTTTGTTGATTCTGTACGAGCTCTCTGGGCCTCATTCTGTTTCACTTTTTTTCTCTCCATCCTGTTAACTCACACATCTATCCAGCCATCAAGTGATCCCTCCATCTACCAGTTAACTCATCCAGCCACCTGTTACATCACATTCATTGGCTAAATCATCCATCCATCGTTAATTAATTCAGCCAGTCATCTGCAACTTATCCACCCATCCATTAAGTCAGTCACCCATACAGCCAATTGTCAACTTATCCAGCCACTTGTTAACTCATCCATCAATCCATTCATTACATCATCCCTCCATCAGCTTACCCATCCACTGTTTAACTCATCCATCCACCTGTTAACTCATTCACCAATCCATCCACTACATCATCCATCCATCAACTCACACATCCACGAGTCAACTCATCCAACCACCAGTTATCTCATCCATCCATCTGTTAACTCATCCACATATCCAATAAGCCTCCCATCCATCCATTCATCAACTCATCCATTATTTCGTTAACTCCTTCAAGCAAACGTTTTCTCGCTCACTCATTCTGTGCAGGGTTTACTGCAGCCAGCCCTAACCTGTTTGATGACAATCTGCACGCTGGCCTGCCGCGCATTAGCAACCAGAGTGACGGACCCTTGAGTGGCCACAAAGTCCTCACCAGAGGTCGCCTGATGCTCAGCAGGTAGTTGTAATGCCATGGAGGTCCTGTGGGACCCAAACAGCATACAAATTAGTGCAGACCGTTTATGAACAAACCTTTGTCAGGTATGAGAAATTATACGATTAATTAGTGCAGTTCAAGGAAACAATTAAGCCTTCTCAGATTTGAATTGACAATAACTCCTCAAGTGTCTGGAACACGCAAAAACTGATCAGCAGTGAAACACAAACTTGCCACTGAAAGTACCACTGTTTCATATGGACTTTATTAGCAGTGTCAATATTTGTTGTTGTTGTTGCTGCAAGCTTTCCTGCATTTTAGTTTTTGCTGTCACCAAAGTATCTTTGACATCACAAATAGAATGCCAGAAGTTCTCAGTTCAGCATGTCGAGCTTGTTTTATCTGATAGATGTACGTTTAACACCTGCATCCAAGGAAGCCAGTATTTCCACAACCTACATGAGCATTCCAACAGCACACTGAACTCATGTTCAAGGGACAATTACTGAGACAAGCAGAAAGGAAAGGCCAGCCAAGCCAAACAAAAGCCAAGCCAAGGCAAAGCCAGTCAAAAGCAAGTTCATAAGTAACTCAGTCTTTTATGCCCAGTCCATCAGTACAGTTATATCAGGATGAAACGCTTTTTGTCAACTCTCTGTCAAAAGCACACAATAAAAGCTAAATAAATGTACATGTATGCAAAAACTGGTGTACTGTCAGATTTTTTTAAAACAGACTTAAAAAGTGGATAAAACACAAGCAGAACCAAATATGATCCAAAAGCTTATAGTCTGCCAAATGTTGATTTCTTTCACATGGAAGAAACATAATGCCTCAACAATTAACAAATTGTGTTGTTGTTGTTTTTCTTTTCTTTTTTCTACACTTCGACCTAAAAAAAGCCCTAAAGCGAAATCAAAGCTGATTGTAAAAAGGACTTACACGTAGGAGACTCTCAGCTCTCTCTCCAGGCCCTGTTCTCTGATAATGGTCAGTGAGATGATGCGATCGGTCCCCTCTGGTTCAGTTGTTGTGATGGCTGTGTTGTTCCACGATACCACGCCGAAAGGGGAATCATTAGCTAGCACTGTCACCGTTGCTTGGGTCATCTCCCCTGAAACAAAACAGAAAAAAAACAATTCTCTCTGTGACTTTTAATGACAATACATGAAAACAAACTCAAAGAGAAAAAAGAGGAAAGAAAAAAATAAATCTGGAAAATTTGTCCAGGATACAAATCTTAGAGATTCTAAAGGGAAACACTTTGAAATGAAATGGTAGACCTAGTTGTGCTCCACGTGATGGCAACGTTGACCCATCATCCACTATCCGGACCAGACGGATGTAAGTGACCTCAGCAAACTCAGCAATGTCATCATCCCTGATGGTCAGGGAGATGGTGGCAACTGAGAAACCATCAGCAAATTCCACCTGAAAAAAAGAAAAGAAAAAAAGCTAACAGAAAATGTCACTGAATGTCAATTTCCTGTGGAGTACACAAACAAAAAAATTCTGTGGAGTACACAAACAACACAAGTACCCAAACACAAACCTACAAACCATCATTTTACTACTTTTACCATCACTCACTACATACCATCCCCGATTACCATCACTCACTACATACAATCCACCGTTACTATTACTAGCTACATACTGTCCACTATTACCATCACTTGCTACATACCATCCACTATTACCATCACTCACTACATACCATCTCTGCTTACCATCATTGGCTACATACAATCCACCATTACTATTACTCACTACATACTGTCCACTATTACCATTACTCGCTATGTACCATCACTATTACCATCATTTACTACATACTGTCCACTATTACCATCACTAGCTACATACCGTCCACCATTACCATCACTCGCTACATACTGTCCACTATTACCATCACTCGCTACATACCGTCCCCGACAGCGGTGAGATATCCTGCAGACCATTGTGGTCACCCGTTGCCACCCACTGCACGGCAACGTGACCAAAGTAACCGCCTTCCCTCACCACACTCAGCAGTATAGTGTTATCAATGCCGTCTTTCTCCGTCGCAAACACATTGACTGAGTCCTGAAAACACACACACACACACACACACACACACAGAGTGAATGTGAATAAAACACACCTGTCCTCCCTGGGCAACAGTTAGTGTGAGTAAAAGACACTTGTTGTCTCTGTACAATCGTTAGTGTGAGTAAAAGACACTTGTAGTCTCTGTACAATTGTTAGTGTGAGTAAAAGACACTTGTAGTCTCTGTACAATCGTTAGTGTGAGTAAAAGACACTTGTAGTCTCTGTACAATCGTTAGTGTGAGTAAAAGACACTTGTTGTCTCTGTACAATCGTTAGTGTGAGTAAAAGACACTTGTAGTCTCTGTACAATCGTTAGTGTGAGTAAAAGACACTTGTAGTCTCTGTACAATCGTTAGTGTGAGTAAAAGACACTTGTAGTCTCTGTACAATAGTTAGTATGAGTAAAACACTTATACACCTTGTCCAACAGTTAGTGTGAGTAAAACATACTTGTACACCCTGTCCAGTAGCCAGTGGGAGTAAAACTCACGAGTAAAACAAACCTGTATTCCCTGTGCAACAGGTTTGTCTAATGAACTGTTATAAAGTTAAAAACCAACGTTCAATTCATTTATCAATGCACAATAACACATGTTTTGGTACCTATATGCATGTTCCATAGGTACTCACCACAGGAACCTGCTTAAATTGCTTGTGACTATGAGCAGGGTGACCTAGTTTTACTCAGCAGGCCCACACAGGAAACTGTGCCAGCCAAAACTAATGAAGTCAAACTGAAGGGACAAGATTTGAAAAAATGCAGGTAAAAGGACAAGGAAGGCTGATATTAGAACATGGAAGAAACTCCCGGCAGTGGACAAAGCATGTATGGCTACATCATGAGCTGAACCAGACTTTAAAGGGAGAACATTTGTCAGCTTTGGGTTCTCAAAGTAGGGGACCATAATTTCTGCATCCGCAGTATCTCACTGCAGGGGCAGGACCTGACAAAGTTCTCCATTTGAAGACTGGAATATGTTAGAATACATCTTTCCAAGCTTTGAATGTATACTGCCAGGATTTCTGCCTTTTAATTTTTGTTCCTTTCCAGTTCATTCAACTTCATTTGTTTTCAATCCTCTTCCTAAAATGACATGTCGTTAGCAATACTTGTGATCTGACAAACAATGTTTCACCTTGATATGACCTTCATGGTTGACTGGGCATTTAAAAGATCAAGTAGGAACAAACTTTCCCCTCCCTTCTCAACGCAACTGACTCACTGGAGCAAACTGTACAATGCCATGAGCATTGTCGTTGGAGAGGATGTTGATGGTGACAGAACTCTGTGGCCCTATTTCAGCACCATTGCGAGGATTGACGAGGTTAACGGTGAATGATTCTGTGTCTTCCGGAGACTCATCCTGCAGAACGACAATGGTAGTGTGCAGCTCTGTCTGAGCTGGCTCGAAGGTGAGTGTCACTCTCCTGCACAGCACACAGTGGTAGTGTCATTATTACAGAAACCAGTCATCATAGGAACAGGAATCAGCCACCATGGGAACAGAAACCAGTCATTGTGGGGAACAGGAACCAGTCATTGTGGGGAACAGGAATCAGTCATTGTGGGGAACAGGAACCAGTCATTGTGGGGAACAGGAACCATCATTATGGGAACAGGAACCAGTCATTATGGAACAGGAACCATCATTATGGGAACATGAACCAGTCAGCAGAGGAACAGGAACCAGTCATTATGGGAACAGAAACCAGTTACCACGGGCACAGGGACCAGTCATTATGGGAACAGAAACCAGTTACCACGGGCACAGGGACCAGTCATTATGGGAACAGGAACCAGTTACCACGGGCACAGGGACCAGTCATTATGGGAACAGGAACCAGTTACCACGGGCACAGGGACCAGTCATTATGGGAACAGAAACCAGTTACCACGGGCACAGGGACCAGTCATTATGGGAACAGGAACCAGTTACCACGGGCACAGGGACCAGTCATTATGGGAACAGAAACCAGTTACCACGGGCACAGGGACCAGTCATTATGGGAACAGGAACCAGTTACCACGGGCACAGGGACCAGTCATTATGGGAACAGAAACCAGTTACCACGGGCACAGGGACCAGTCATTATGGGAACAGGAACCAGTCAGCAGAACTAATGAAGACAACCACTCAGCAGAGGAACAGGAACCAGTCATTACAGGAACAGGAACCAGTCATTACAGGAACCAGGCATTATGGGAACAGGAACCAGTCACTACAGGAACAGGAACCAGTCATTATGGGAACAGGAACCTGTTACCACAGGAACAGAAACCAGTCACTAATCATCACAAGTCATCACAGGAATCAATCATCACAGTGACCAGTTATGGAAGGGAACACTCACCAGGAAAACAGAACACATCAATAAATATCCAAGAGAAAAAACACACGTAACAATGACAACAATAAAAAAAGGAGATTTCAGAGCCAGAAATTGTATTTGATTTTTAACTTTAGACTGGAGTTAGTGAATGGATTCCATCATCTTCTACATTACACAGGCAGTTAGGACCAACCTTTAAAAGCCACATTTTTAATTTTATTTTTAAATGCCTAGAAATGTGGCTAATGTAGAATTGACTAAAAGTAGTAAACAGAAAGAGGAAGAACAAACACTCTCTCCAGCAGCTTCACCTTGCTCTAACATCTATGTACAACTCTCAGGAAGTTGTCCTACCTCTGCACAAAATCACTTTGTTCTGAGACCCTTGCCACCTGGTACAGTGTGCCATCGTTCTCTGAGATCACGTCTGATGCAGCCAATAGGTGCAGAGCTCCATCTGGCTGCTGGATGCTGATTGGCTGGAGTACGAGGTAAGGATCGCCAGTCCAGGCTGGCATGAAACGACTCTGAGAGGGGTCCCATTGAAGAATGTCTGAGGCACCGACGCTGTTGGCGATGACCAGCAGTACTGAGAACAGATCAACACACGACAGTTTACTTTAGTTCAGGATGGTCAACATTCCCCTCAGCTCTCCGGAAAGCCTGACCAGCAGTACTGAGAACAGATCAACACACGACAGTTTACTTTAGTTCAGGACGGTCAACATTGCCCTCAGCTCTCCGGAAAGCCTGTACGCATGCACTCCATCCTATCTCTCAGAGAACACATCCACGCTTGTCATTTCAGTTTAGTTCAGTTTGGTCAAGATGGTATCTTGCCACGCAGAAAACCCACCTGCACTCTATCACATTTCTCAGAGGTTTTCAGACTGTTGCCTTTGAAACAGTTATTGGTCCAATTAATAATAACCATGACAGACCATATACATGTGCTCTGGAAACTACCATGGCTGAAAAGAATTAATATATGGCTGATCTGACTCACCATGCATCAGCTATTCAATATGGCTGGCACAGGCGAGGCATGAAGGTGTCATGTTTGATCTGTGCCATCCTTCATGGTCAGTGACCAGATGGTGGCCACCCTGAAGTTGTCAGGTCCTGGTGTCTCACCTGTGCCATCCTCTACCTGGTCACCACACCTGCATCTCTCACCTGTGCCATCATCCACCTGCTCACCACACCTGCATCTCTCACCTGTGCCATCCTCCACCTGGTCACCACACCTGCATATCTCACCTGTGCCATCCTCCACCTGGTCACCACACCTGCATCTCTCACCTGTGCCATCCCCCACCTGGTCAGCACACCTGTATCTCTCACCTGTGTCGTCCTCCACCTGGTCACCACACCTGCATCTCTCACCTGTGCCATCCCCCACCTGGTCAGCACACCTGTATTTCTCACCTGTGTCATCCTCCACCTGGTCACCACACCTGCATCTCTCACCAGTGCCATCCTGCATGGCCAGTGACCTTAAGGCAATATGCTCACATCTTGGTCTGTCATGACCACCCGTTTGCTACACCTGCATCTCTCACCTGTGCCATCCTGCGTGGCCAGTGACCTTAAGGCAATATGCTCACATCTTGGTCTGTCATGACCACCTGTTTGCTACACCTGCATCTCTCACCTGTGCCATCCTCCATGGCAAATGACCTAATGTCAATACACCTGCATCTCTCACCTGTGCCATCGTCCATGGTTAGCGACCTGATGGCAGCCACCCTGGTGGTGCTGAGATCTTGGTGCTGCAGAAAGAGGCGGGTGGAAGGGTCCCAGCGGTAGAGGCGTGATGTCTGCGGAGAGCTGATGACGTTCTGGCGGTTGCTGGCCACAGCAAGGTAGTGCACGCCATTGATGGTGAAGTAGGTGATATCCTTTGCACCAGTTGTGGCTAGGCGCTGGTGTTGTATGAACGACTGATCCGACTCTTTGCGGTACACAATGGAACTGCAACATCATGGAGAAATGAATGAGTGAAACAATGGTGGCACCACTCCATGTCCAAACAGAGGTACGTCTGCCAATTCTATGAATTTTTAACTTGCACACACTACTACTTCTTCTACTACAAAACATTGCTAGTGCAACTGTATTGACACTTGGCAATAAAGTTGTATGGTATTGTATGCTGATGCATGTGACTGCACACAAGAGGCTGTACAAACACTGTAAGAGAGTCTGCACTGAAAGCTGAACTCTGGGAGAAACGTCCTTTGTCATGCTGGGGAATTGAACCTACAACAGCAGTGTGCCAGACCCAGCACTTAACCAACTGAGCCACGGCCCCACCCCTAGTCAGCATCAAAAATGTCGTACTCAATTTCATATGATCCTGAGACTCTGTCGTAATAGTTTGCCACGGCCAAGTAGACGACCTCGTCAATGACAAAGACCTCCACAGCTTTGGCGTAGAGTGTGGGGATCTGCTGGGTGGGGGAGATGCCAAACTTCTGTGTGGCAGAGTTCCAGGTGTAGATGAAGGAGGAAATGTCGGAGCGACTGCTGTCGTCTATGGAGTTGGCAACAGCCAGGTAGTGCTGTTCGTTGTCCACAAAGTGCTTCACGGAGGCTGCCCCATAAGCTGTTAGTCCCTGCACCTGTCAGACAATTTGTCAATCAGTCCATCAATCAGCTATTCAATCAACAGCATTCCAACAACCAATCCCATAGTCAACAACATTCCAACAACCAATTCCTTAGTCAACAACGTTCCAACAACCAGTCCCTTATTCAACAGCTTTCCAACAACCAATCCATTAGCCAACAACATTCTAATAGTCAACAAATCAATCCCTTAGTCAACAACATTACAACAATCAATCCCTTAGTCAACAACATTCCAACAATCCCTTAGTCAACAACATTCCAACAATCCCTTAGTCAACAACATTCCAACAATCAATCCCTTAGTCAACAACATTTCAACAACCAGTCCCTTAGTCAACATTTCAACAACCAATCCCTTAGTCAACAACATTACAAAATGAATCCAAAAATCAATCACTCAATCCATTCAAAATAGACAAATTGACTGTCAAATTATGCAACCACTTAACTATTATATAAATCTACATTCATTGGTGCATAGAATGTTGTTGTTTTTCTACTGGTTAGAAGAAGAAGAAAAGATTCCTTAAGCAAAATGAAATGAAAGAGATATCACTGAAGGGGGAAATACTTCTTCTTTTAGTTAGTCTTTTCACAGAAGTGATATTAGACTGCTCTTACAATCATCATGCTAACAGCATAATTTTGTCAGCAAGCTGTACCAAAAACAATAATAATAATGGGGAAACAATAAGTAAGTAAGTAAATTAGTGTTTTATGCCCAGTCAACCAGCGTGGTTATATCACGGCGATATGAGGAAATGGAAAGCCTACAAAATTTACAACAGAGATGCAGGACTCACTACTTCCACAGAGCCATCAGCGTCCAGACGATACAGCAGACTCTGCAGTTCCCTTTCGCCCTCCCTGCCGCTGTTGGCTATCACAAAGTAACTGCTGCCTCCGGCTGTGAACGAAGCAGCTGCTGAGGCACCATTCGTGTGCAGGGTCTGGACAAGGTCCCAGAGGAAAATCCATGAAAGGGAAAAGGAACGTGCACACAAAACCATCAGCCTTGTTAAGCACCTTTGTAAGAATCATGATTACTGTATTTCCAGACTACAAGGCACTTCTGAAAATAAGGTGCATGCCCTGAAATTAGCCTGATATTTACTACCATGTTGTTAGCGGGTACTTTCACATGATTCGTTTTCGTCATCATTGTCCCAGTGTTATCATGAAGCATTTTCAGCCCAAACGAAATGGGCTGCTCTAAGTGTCTTTTTAAGTATTAGTATTATAACACCAAGATGTGAACTGACCCTGACGTAGGTTAGCTCCCCTTGCCATCGGTACAAAACGCTTTGTCCTGCCTCCACAGGGCTGGACTCGGGCAAAAGGTTCCGCAGCTGCTCCGTGGAACTGAGGGAGGTAAGCATGAGCACGAATATGGCATCTCCAGCCTCGATGACGTGCCAGGCGCTGATCTTCGCTGCAGGGATGGTCTGGAACTCAGCCACCATGATGTTGGAGCTGCTGGACAGGAATGTTGCGGTGCCAGAGTTGGTGGTGACATCGATACTGATGCGACCCATAAGACCTTGAGAGCGAATGATGTCCAGATGGATTGTTCCTGCATTCTCCTCAACATCCTTGTTAGACAACCTGAAACAGATTAATTTGTTCTTTTACTCTGTTAGGTTGATAAAAGCATTGGTGCACTGCATTGATGTTTTGAATCACTTTACCAACGTCACATTACATTTTTTTTTTTAGAAGTCTCTATTCTAAATAAAAAGGGCACTTATGCTCTCCAAATTCATCCATAAAACTCTCACTGAGAAACACTTGCTCCTTTCATAGTCCATTAAAAATCTGCTGCATTAAAAAAAAAGACCCATTATTTTATAGACCACTCCCCCCCCCCAAAAGAACAATATTATTTGTTGGAGAAAACAAAAAGAAATAAACAAATGCAGTGCAACTGGGGACAGGAGATAACAGTTATATCAGCCATCAGGGCAAAGTGTAACAAGAGTAACTCAGAGTCCAGGCAAGATCAAGAGGAGGGAGGTGAGCTGGACTCTCATGAAGAAGTTAGACACTTTCATGGGTCTAAGTGAGATCAAGAGGAGGGTGGTGAGCTGGACTCTCATAAAGAAGTTATACACTTCTGTGGGTCTAGGTGAGATCAAGAGGAGGGTGGTGAGCTGGACTCTCATAAAGAAGTTAGACACTTCTGTGGGTCTAGGTGAGATCAAGAGGAGGGTGGTGAGCTGGACTCTCATAAAGAAGTTAGACACTTCTGTGGGTCTAGGTGAGATCAAGAGGAGGGTGGTGAGCTGGACTCTCATAAAGAAGTTAGACACTTCTGTGGGTCTAGGTAAGATCAAGAGCAGGGAGGTAGAGCTGGGCTCAGAAAGTTGGACTTCTTTTGCTTCAGTTGTTACTCAGCAGCAGTGCTACGGACATTGTCCTTGTGACTCTGCCCTGCACAGCAGTTGAGACAGCAATTGCATAGTACACTAGTTGCTGTGCAATGGCGAGGGGATGCTGCCATAACATTTTGGTCATTGTGGCGGTGGTCCACAGCCTTCTCGGTCTTCCAGGTCGCTGTGTGCGATCCAGCCTTCACTCTTTCACCCCCCACCCCACCCCCCTCCCTTCGTCCCTAATAAGCAACCTTGCTTCTGTGGATGGTAAAGCAAAATGTTCACTGACTTTAAGAATAACCAACACTTCTTTAAAAACAAACAAAAAACACCTCCACAGCAGCCTTAGCAAAAGCAAAGCAGAGCTCCTACCTTGTGCCAGCTGGGTAGATCTCAAAGAGACCATAGGGGGAATCGCTGGGCTGAACGATCACTGTTGCCGTGGTAACTGCCCCCAGAGTGGCTCCGTTGTCGGGCGCCTGCAGCTTGACCACAAATTCCTCCTCCGTCTCGGGGTCATCGTCATCCACAGCCAGCACTTCAATCACCGCAGTGGCCTGCCGCATGACACCGTCAGTCAGAAAAAAAGTCTCTCAATTGGCAAATAAAGCTTGTTCCGAAACTTTGCAGGTACAAAAAACAGTCAAAGCCTTGGCAAATAAAGCTCGTTCAAAAACTTCACAGATACAGAAAACAGTTACTACAATGGCAAATAAGCTCATTCAAATACTTCACAGGTACTCAAAAAAGAAAAACTTCAGTCTTGATCTTAAATATGTGAGGTATGAATTCCCTCCACATAGAAGACAAAGAACTTTTCTTATTTGATTTTTTCCCCCATTTAAACAGTTGGATGAATGGGGGGGGGGGGGGGATAAACAGAGGCCATAATGGGGAAAAAAATCCCACTATCACTGTCATCAAAACCCCCATAAATACCGCATCCCACCAAAACAAATTATTTAAAAATCAACAAAACCTGGTCTGACCTGTCGATCCTCAAAAACCACCACTCCATTTGCCGGGGTTACGTCAGTGGACGGAACATCAAACAGATTGGTGATGACAAACGGCACGGTCACTCGCCCGTAGATTCCTGGTCCACGCTGCAGAGTCAACTCTGCTTTGCTGCCTGCCTGGTTGTCTCCCCTGGGCTCCTGCAGCTCCACCCTGGTGGCGCCAGTGAAAGTCACCTGCCCGGCCGCACCATCGTTGGCCAGAATTGTTACAGCAGCTGGACAGACAAAGACACAGTTTCAGCGAATGACTTTGTCTTGCCCAGATGCCATGGTGGTATATCATGGCTCCAGGCAATACCACTCATTTTCTAGGATTGTCACAGCAGCTGGACAGACAAAGACACAGTTTCAGTGAATAACTTTGTCTTGCCCAGATGCCATGGTGGTATATCATGGCTCCAGGCAATACCACTCATTTTCTAGGATTGTCACAGCAGCTGGACAGACAAAGACACAGTTTCAGTGAATGACTCTGGGGCCAGGCAATTCCGCCCTTTTTCCTTTCTTTTGTTTCACTCCTTGTTTTCACAGTCATGGCAACAGTAGAGAGAGATGGAGAAGGTGAAGCAGTGAGTGGGGAAGGGGGGGGGGGGGGAGTGGGGGGGGGGGGACATGCACACACCTAAACACAAAACAGAATCAGAGAGAGAGACAGAAAGAGACACAGACAGACCCCCTCCCCCCCCCCCCCCCCTTCCCCCCAACAACAACAAAAAAAGAGAAAAAAAGACCAAGAGACAAAGTGTGATTCCACACTGGCAGTGTTGATGGCAAAAACTGGAAAGACAAAAAAAAAAAAAAAAAATCTCTGCACAGTGGAATCAAAATTCCACACAGTTGCCACACAGCACAAGAAGCAGCACACATTTATATTTTTGCTCTTTGCTATCACTCCTGCTGCTTCTGCACCACTGATGTGGACTCCTGGCTTAAGAATGAAATGTACAAACAGACTTATAGAAACAGAGAGAGAGAGAGAGTGAGAGAGAGCCAAGAAGAAAGACAGACAGACAAACAAAAACAATGACAGAGAGGAGGTGGGTTGTGAGAGAAGCAGACAGATAGAAACAAAGACAGTAAGTAGGTAAATTTGTGTTTTACACCCAGTCAGCCAGTGTGGTTATATCAGGGCGAAGAAACAAAGACAGAGAAGAGGAAGGCTGTGAGAGAGGCAGACACAGGAAGACTGACAGAGAAAGCGACAGACAGAGAAAGAGCAAACCCTACCTCTGACAAACTCTCCCAGAGTGGCGCCATTGCGAGGGTTGGACAGCACCACTTCAAACTGCTCACTGGGTTCAGGCAGGGAGTCATCGATGATTTCAATCCCTATGAACTTTTCACTCTCCCCGGGCGCAAACACTAGTTCCTGCACACCAAAAGCAGTAACATTTTGCTGCGCACCTGACATCCATGGCCCCACATCATTATAATTATGCACATTCACTTTTCCTTCTCCTTCTATGGATAAAAACATCTAAAATCTAAACAAGGTTGACTGCCAGTGTTCTGAAAGCAGATCAAAACACACAAAATGTTCAAAAGAACACTGATTTTAATTAGACAATACAGAAACCTGCACATTTTCAGTTGTGTTCTCCAGCTGGACACTCCAGGGGCCACCCACTATATGCAACTGTACATTGACAAGTACATTACTTGGGGTGATTGTGTGTGTACATGTGATTGTTTAATATGTGTGTGTACATGTGATTGTTTAATATATATATAGATGACCCTGCCACATGGGCATCTACACACCATATTCAGAGGATTCGTCTCCATTTCTTTCGATTTGAAGAGTAGATGCAGATATGCAAGGAGCCTATCATGGCTGAAGATAGTTCACACAAAGCTATCCAGCACATAACATTTGAATGTAGCATACTTTTTTCAAACAACAAACAGGATAATGCACAAATCATAGGACCAGTCCACTTAGCTTTCACTTTCAGTTGGTGGAGAAGTTCCGGGGGATTGGGGAAATCTGATTGTTGAATCATTTAGCGCTTGTCACGTCGTTCTGTTATTTATAATAACGTGTGCAGTTGCGTATACATGCTGACAAGCACACATGCTTTAGCAACTATTGCTGAATTGATTTTAGTTTGAGATTTTGCAGGGGATAGCGCGAACGCAGTCCCCCTCACCAAAAAATTACGCACTCGAGTCACCTGCATTTGAGGCGATCGCAGGGGTCAGCCCGCCCGGAGTGCAATGGACAGGCCTCGCCCTGGGAGAACCCCCTTGTTGATCAGGGTATCTCCCGTGCCAGGTAAGTATGCTTGTTTATTCAAACCATCTCAAACCCAACCAAAATGTGCACTTTGAATGTGTAGGGCGTGAATCTTTCCTTACAAATATTTTTATTATTATACTAATATCTTTCATTGCAACTAAAGTTTACTAAAAAATAATATATACCATCATTTTGACAATTTATTTCTTTTTTCTTCAAGCTTCAAAGCAGCCCTTTTCTGAATAAACGGCCAATTATATTTTCCAAATTAATCAGATCATGTGCAAAACCATGCCTATTTTTAGAAATTCACACTTTCCTCTTCTAACCGTATGTGAATGGCAGGTTAAAGGGGTTTGTTTCATATCTCAATGGGGTAAAAATGAACACTTTTACACAGTACAAATCTGTGTCAAAACAAATATGTCTTCAACTAGTACGTTAGTGCTACACACATTAAAATAAAAGCAAAAAAAGTAACCGAAGGGAGGTAACCTTGACTGTGTTCCATGATTATTCTCCCCTGATAACCCTGCCTCGTTATCGGCAATCCACAATGCTATTAATCTGGTTCCCGGTAGCTCATAGGTGGTGAAGTGTTGCTTAATGTCCTCAGATGTCAGCTGACATATTAGGGACAAGTTGTTACCAATGCCGAAGCATGGTTCAATAAATCTTTACGTCCACGGAAACCAGAAGGCTCGTTAGGACCGACAGCCCAGGACGTCCACCTCGACTCTCACACAGCTCCTGAACTATGAGCTCATAGGATATATATATATCCTGTCTTATACCCATCAATGCAGCTTAAAATATAAATTAAAAATTAAAAAACACACACAAAAAAGCAGGATAATTAATACTCTGCTCATTATCTGTCAGCCAGAGGTTTATCCTCATGGCCCACTACTAAGTACTATGACAATGTTTGACTTTATCACATCTGTTCATAACAGTCTCTGTAACTAACATTTGGTTGTCTTGCTGTCAATCACTTTTTATTTTTTTATTTTTAGTTTCACTTGATGATTTTAGGCACTGATTTGATCATAACAATCACCACCACCAGCCATGGCCTACAGAGATTGTGAATGCATCGTTGTTTATGTAAGACAAATCTGACAAGATGTCCTGTCAAATGACCAAATCAAAAGCAGATAAAAGTGAGTTAAGTTATCCAACAGCACATAATCATCACTCCACCTGAAACTGATGCATACAGTCACTGACAACACGTCGTTTCGTATGTTCTGGCACAAAGATTGTAAAAACAAACAAAAAATGCCTGAAATGTTAGTCCTTGTTATGTACAAGTCTTAGTAAAAGTAAATCTTAGAGCTAGTAAAAGTAACTATGTAAAGCGCCTATGCTTAGTGGTTCCTTTAGTGTCTAGACCGTAATGTCCTTATTTGGTAAAGGCTTCAAGACAAAGGTACGCATTTCCCCGCCGGGAGGGCACTTGGCATTCCAACCCCAACAGACCACTTCCTTCCTTCTCTGTACATTTTACCATAGCATTATTTAGTAGAATACAGTAGTAAACCATGATGTCCGCAGTTCTTTTATTGATTATGTTGTACGTCTAATTAACAATAGAAGGAACATAACAATCCTCACACGCTAAAGTTCTCAATCTGAATCTCCACCCCCTCACATCTCCTATAACCATTTAGCATGTCACAAAACAAGTCACAGATAAATGGAAAAAATAAAACAAAACAAAAAACACAAAGAAACACAGATGTACTATTGGACACTGCTGTTAACCTGTGCAGCAATAACAGTTTATGTCAACTGTAGGTCTAAAACTGTGATGTGACAGTCTGATGCTAAAGCAAAAGAAGATGAAGAAGAAACACAGATAAAGAAACAAAGGCAAAACCATGTGCATGATAACTGCAGAATTCACACTGTGACACAATCGTCAAATGCTGAAGCAAAAGAAGAAGAAGAAGAAAAAGAAGAAAAACAGACACAGAAACAAAAGCAAAACTGTGCACATGGCAAAAGACAAACTTACCCCAGGCACTAGTCTGTAGTCTGTTCCTGCATCCGTGTCCTCAGTGATGCTCTGAGAGTAGTACATGACTGACACCTGACCGTAGGTTCCTTCACTGCGAATGACTCTCAGTGAGATACCTGGAGACACCTCATCCACTTGTACGCTGAAAATAAACAACACATGTGATGTTTAGAGACACCTCGTCTACACTTAAAACAAATAAATAACAAAGAACACACACACATGTCACAGATGCACACACACACACACACACACACACACACACACACACACACATGCATACACATGCACATGTATGCATGCACACACAACATGTATGCACACATGAGATACTACTTTGACAGCAGATGTAGCAACAGGAGTGGAAGATTTTTTACTTCTGAGAACAAATACAAACTGTTATAAAGCCTCGTTTTTATCCTTGGCTCTGTCAGTTTATGAAAATAATACCAGTCATTAACTGAGTGTGCGCATGTGTGTGCATCAAGACGTCTGTTGAGGATGATAGCTTTCTAAGGGAGGGTTGTGGATGTGTGAACCTAATGATTTTTATTTGAGAGTTTTTACATTTTGGTTTGACAGAGAAAGCATTATTCCAGGAAATTTTGGGTTTGCTATTAGTGTATGCAGATTGAGAGAAAAGGGGCGTATGTCTACGGGTGTGTATGTGTGTGTGTTTAATGACTTAGAATTATTCAGATATGTTCTTTGTTGTGTGATCGAACAACAGCTTTAATTTCCCACAGGGATGAATAAAGTATATTGTTACTGTTATTATGCACACATGCGTACACACACACACAAACATGCACGCACAAGCAAACACACACACACAACACACACACACACACACACACACACACACACACACACACACACACACACACACACACCTCCTGGAGTCTGAAGCAAACACAATAACACCCTGAGCTCCATCATTGGCTCCAATTTTCACTTCTGCCACAGTTCCTGTCCCTGCCAACCGTGGTGGCGCCATCGTATCCACTGATCCGACCAAAGATGCTGAGGTCAACCGCACCAGAAAGACTTCATCGATCTCAGGCAGGAGGTCATCAATGATGGCAACAGAGATGGTGCCAGACGTGGCGGAACTGGGTATGTCGATGAAGCTGCTGTCAACAGCGATGAAGTCTTGTCCTGGACTTGCAAGACTGAGGTCTGCGCTCAGTGTGGAGATCGTGCCTTGCACCACTTCGTACGTCACTCGCACGGTGCCTGCATGGAATAATCAGTGTTGTCAATTCTTAGTTTGCATCATGGAACTGTTGTAGTAAACATGTTCACATTCTACCTTTGAGAATTAAAATGACACTGGTGCACTGTTGGGAACTGAGATCCCAGGAGGTGCACAAATGTCTCTGAAGATTTAATGGCACTGTCACAATGAAGATATTCTGTTTAATTTTTTTTTTTACAAAGCCTATGAAGATTTAACAGGACTGTCATGACAAAGATATTCTGCTTTGAAAATTGAAATTACATTGATGCCTAAGACTAAGAGTCAGATATATATCATGGAGTTGCTGTGATTAATATGTTTTTACTACAAAAATCAAGCTGGCATTGATGCATAAGGGTTAAAAACCAGTACCACTGGAAGTGTGCTGATGAATATATTCTACCTCAAGATTTGTACTGACATGGTGCATGATCAAAGAATTCCACACATACATCATTCCGTATAGCTGCAGCTAAAAGAATCAACAGATATTTAAATTCTAAAGAAAAAACAACAACATGAAGCTATTTATTTCAGGCTCTTTCTTTCTTTCTTCATCTTCTTTTTCTTTTGTCCCCTTGTGTGAATTCTTTAGCATGTTCCCGTGAGATAAATTTGTGCCACTTACCAAAGGAGCCAGACTTGTCCTACTTACCAATGGAGCCAGACTTGTTCCATTCATTGATGGAGCCAGACTTGTCCCATGTATCAATTGAACCAGGCTTGTCACACCTATCAAATGAGCCAAACTGGTCCCGCTTACCAATAAAGCCAAAGTTGCCCTACTTACTAATGAAGCCAGACTCATCCTACTTACCAATGGAGCCAGACAAGTCCCACTTACCAATAAAGTCAGATTTGACCCACTTACCAATGGAGCCAAATTTGTCCCACTTACCAATAAAGCCAGAGTTGCCATACTTACTAATGAAGCCAGACTCATCCTACTTACCAATGGAGCCAAACTTGCGATCCACCTGCAGGGTGACGGAGCCAGCCCCCTCAGCGACAGTGACGGCCATAGAGGTGGAGGCAAACTGCAGCACGCCGTGGGGGTCGTTGCTGCCCTGGATGGTGATGCTGGCTGTGCCCTGCTGGGGGCTGATGGTGGCCCAGCCCGTCGGCCCCACACCTGAAGACACATGTGTATGTGTGGGGTAAGGCTGAAGACACATGTACATGGGGGGTAACGCTGAAGACATGTGTACCTGTGGGGTAAAGCTGAAACATTTGTACTTGTGGGGTAAGGCTGAAGACATTTGTACCTGTGGGGTAAAGCTGAAGACATTTGTACCTGTGGGGTAAGGCTGAAGACATTTGTACCTGTGGGGTAAGGCTGAAGACATTTGTACCTGTGGGGTAAGGCTGAAGACATGTGTATGTGTGAGGTAAGGCTGAAGACATGTGTACATGTAAGGGAAGACACATGTACATGTGGGGTGAGGCTGAAGACATGTGTATGTGTGGGGTAAGGCTGAGGACACATGTGTATGTGTGGGGTAAGGCTGAAGACATGTGTATGTGTGGGGTAAGGCTGAAGACATGTGTATGTGTGGGGTAAGGCTGAGGACACATGTGTATGTGTGGGGTAAGGCTGAAGACATGTGTATGTGTGGGGTATGGCTGAAGACATGTGTATGTGTGGGGTAAGGCTGAGGACACATGTGTATGTGTGGGGTAAGGCTGAAGACATGTGTATGTGTGGAGTATGGCTGAAGACATGTGTATGTGTGGGGTAAGGCTGAGGACACATGTGTATGTGTGGGGTAAGGCTGAAGACATGTGTATGTGTGGAGTATGGCTGAAGACATGTGTATGTGTGGGGTAAGGCTGAGGACACATGTGTATGTGTGGGGTAAGGCTGAAGACATGTGTATGTGTGGAGTATGGCTGAAGACATGTGTATGTGTGGGGTATGGCTGAGGACACGTGTATGTGTGGGGGAAGGCTGAGGACATGTGTATGTGCAGGGCAAAGCTGAGAATAGTTGAAGGAAGTTTAAAAAAAAAAAAAAAAAAAATTGTGATGGCAGGTAACTGGCTGAAATCAATGTGGATGGAATGCAGCTGCCTGGATCATAATGGCAGTGACTGCAACAGTGACAACACAACAGTATTACTGAACTATATGCACTTTACATAACTTACCTACGCACAGTAAAACAAGCACAGTAAAACCTGATCAGAGGCAAACCCTCTTTTAAGGATACTTTTTCTAAAACCTTTTTGCTCTTGTTCCTTTTAATAGATACTCCATATTCCATACACACAAAGCTGACTCCAGTAAACAAAATTCTCCCACTGCTCCTGCTGGGAACCGAACCCACAACTTATCATGAGTCTGGTGCTCTGTCACTGAGCTATTCCCACACTGCTCACACATGCATGCATGCACGCACGCATGCATGCACGCATACACACACACATACACAGAGGCATAAAAGTTTGAAAAATGTTTACCCTCTGTAGTAACGCTGGACAGTTTGAGTTGGTACTCCTCGTTGATCTCCGGTGTGTCGTCAGACAGAACTGACAACAGGATGACCTTCTCACTCTCCCCCTAAACATCCACACAAACACAACCAGTGAAGCAAACAGGGGCAATCAATATCGTGTGGTTTGTTCATTTTTTCCCTTTTTTCTCCAGTATTTAGCATGAGGATGATGAAGAGTCCAAATGAACATTTCTACAGTGTTCCAGCTATCAGAAAAAGATTACAGCTCTAGGTGGATGCAAGATCAATGGCAGAAAAAAAAGGCATCAGTGGCAGGTATGAATAATTACAATAATTACAAAGGGGTGGCGGTGGTGGGGGGGATTGTGAATTGTGTATAGTGAATATGCTCATGGGTGCAGGTGCTTGTGAATGCACGTGTGTATGGATATGCTTAGAATCGTCTCTCTGCACCTTTGCAATGATTGTGTGTGTGAGCGTGTGTGTGAGCGTGTGAGCTTGTGTGTGTGTGTGTGTGTGTGTGTGTGTGTGTGTGTGTGTGTGTTTGTGTGTTGTGTGTGTGTGTGTGTGTGTGTGTGTGTGTGTGTGTGTGTGTGTGTGTGTGTGTGTGTGTGTGTGTGTGTGTGTGTAGTTTGTGCTGTAGAACTAAAAGAAAGAGGAAGAAGAAGAGGAGGAGGAAAAAGAAAAACGTAAAAGGAGGAGGAGGAGGAAGAAGTAAAAGAAGGAGCAGGAGGACAAAGAAGTAGAAAAACAAACCACACGAGCCAACAAGAGCAAGAAAAAGAACAAGCAGAGGATTATTCTATACAGTTAGAGTCACACAAAGGTGAACGGCACTGGCAACAGATGTAGGTGTGCTGATGCTTGCAGGTACATACAGGTAGAAAGGTGAGGGTGCCGGTGAAGGTCTGGAAGCCCAGCTGAGGCTGTAGACCGTTGAGTCCTTCGATAGTCCAGCTGACCCGTACTGTACCCAGGGTCGACTGGGTACGCAGCACACCCACAGCAAACTGGTCACCTGCACACCGTTGGCAAGTCCAGTGGTCAGTGCTGTCAGCCACATGTAATTTGGTCAAATCAGTGCAAAACACACACACAGGCACACATGCATGCGTACACAGATACACTCATGAGTGCACGCACATCCCCCACCCCCCAACACACAGAGGGAAACACACACAGAGTCATATACACATGCATGCATACACAGAGAAAAGCCACAGCAAGACAAATGTGAACACACACACACACACACACACACACACACACACACACACACACACACACACACACACACACACACACACACACACACACACACACACACACACACCAGATTGGAGGTAGTGTTCAAATGCACTCAAAGGAAGACACACACAGACACACATATATATGCCATGCATACATATACACAGAGCAAAATTAACCCACAGAAATAATATGAATGCACATGTGCACACACACACACACACACACACACACACACACACACACACACACACACACACACACACACACACACGCATGCATGCACGCATGTATGCACACATACACACACGCTCACGCACATGCACACACACACACACACAAACTGCACAAACCTTCAGAAGCCAGTATAGAGGTGGTGTTGAAGGCCAGAATGCCAGCCACATGGTCATTGGCCAGGATGATGACAGTGATATGATTGGCACTTCCCAGACTGGCCCCGCCCCCTGGGTTGGTCAGCTGTATGGTGAACTGCTCGTCATCCTCAGGCTCCGTGTCCTCCAGAATTGTCACCGTCACAACTACAACACAAGATGGACGGTTTGCATAAAAGCAGAGAAACCAAAACAACCGCCAACTGCCATCAGTAACAGGCAAGCGGAACCAGTGAAAAGCCAGATTAAGAAGTAAACAAGCGGAAGTATCCAAAAAGAGTAAATACTGATACCAAAGTAGCAATAATAATAAAAGTAATAATGACGGATAGACACACTGACAAACAGATAAGCCAATACAGACAGATCAATAGACAGGTCAACAGACTGACAGATAGATACAGACTGGGAGATAGGTAGACTGGCATGGATAGATCATAGACAGATATAATCTAGGTAGACAGATGCAGATAGAAAGATGACTGACAGGCACAGACACTGATAGATAGATAGATGGATAGACAGCGATGACTGACAGGCACACAGACACTGATAGATAGATAGATGGATAGACACACTAATAAACTGAAAAATTAATCCCTAAAAGCACCACCGAAAAGCTCTGAAAAAATATACTCAGTGATTAATTAACAAATCAATCATTAAAAGCTGAGCATCACACACACAAAAATCAATCTGGAAAACATAGTTTCTCCCCCCCCCGCCCCACCCCTACCCCTTACATTTGCACACTTAAAAAATTCTGTTTGTTTGTTCTGGGCTGGACCTCTAGGGTCAAAGCCTACATTATGTGGAGAAAAAATAATAATTAAAAAATCAGAAATTTAAAGCAGAGGAAAGTCACTCACTTCTTCGTGTTTGTCCAGGAGTGAAGGTCAGGGTTGCTCCATCAGCCAAAAAGTCAGTGCCGTAGATCGCTGTGCGGCCCTCGCTGCTCACCTGCCATGTCACTGTCACCTCACCTATACTGCCACCTGACAGTACAGCACAAAGTCAGTGTCACATGTAATTGTCATCTGCCGTGTCACTGTCACCTTACCTGTACTGCCACCTGACAGGTACACCAAAAGTTAGCATCGCATTTAACTGTCACCTGCCATGTCACTGTCACCTCACCTATACTGCCATCTGTCAGTACAACACAAAGTCAATGTCACATGTAACTGTCACCTGCCATGTCACTGTCACCTCACCTGTACTGCCACCTGACAGGTACACCAAAAGTTAGCATCGCATTTAACTGTCACCTGCCATGTCACTGTCATGTCACCTGTACTGCCATCTGTCAGTACAACACAAAGTCAATGTCACCTGACATGTCACTGTCACCTCACCTACACTGCCACCTGAGAGGTACAACACAAAGTCAGTGTCACGTGTAACTCTCACCTGCTATGTCACTGTCACATACATATATATACTTCACCTATACTGCCACTATACAGTTACCTGACACAACACCAAATCAGCATCATGTGTAATGTAGCCTCTTATATCAGCATCATCTAACTTACACCGCCATCTGCCAGATGCAACACAAAATCCGCGCTGAAGACCAAACATGATTCCAGAAAATTTGGATTCACAGATAAAGACACATCATAATCAACACAAATGACAAAGAGGAGACAAGAAAGCTTTGAAGGGGCAGAGGTCACTGGGTTACTGACATCTGCTGCAATCGCCTCAAACTGTTGTCATGCAATGTTCGGTCAGGTTCGACTTTTGGACATCAAGCACATTGCATTGTTGGTAAAGTAAGGGTCTTTCCCAATCTAAAAATAAATGCAGACCAATAGCTAATTCTGTGGCTACTGACCTGTGCCTGTGCAAGGAGAACCTGACTTATGGACTCTTCAGCAGACTGGGACTCAGGGCTATCAGCCTTAACTTTATTTGCTCGCCATGAACATGGACCCGGGCCATAAACATGGACCCAGGCCATGAACACATCTGGAACAATCCCCCCCAAGACATCAGGCACTCTGCTACTCTCTCTTCCTTCAAAAGTCAACTCAAGACATTTCTCTTCTCAGAATATTTTAGTTAAACCAGATCGTCCTTCACTCCCATCAGTCTGTACAGTGTGTGTGTGTGTGTGCGTGCATGCGTGCGTGCGTGTGTGTGTGTGTGTGCATCTTTTGCATAATTATGCTTGAACACTTGTCGCTATATACATTTTTTTTAAAATGGATAACATTTTCCATCTCAATGTACATTATGTATGCTTGTTCAGTGCTTTGAGCCGCAGGGTAGGCGCTTTACAAATTTCCATTATTATTATTATTAACAGGTCTCCCTCTCCACAACCCCACAGCACACTGCACGTCACCCACCTTCTCTCTCCACAATCAGATCGACGGCCAGTCGGTCCTGCTCTTCATAGGACACCGTCCTCTGCTGCAGGTCTGCTGTAGGGCTGTCACTGTAAATTATGAAAGCTCCGTTGGCATTGTCGTTTGTCGCTATGGTCACCGTGGCTGTTGACAAGTCTCCGATCTGAGGCTCATCTTGGGTCACGGCCGCTGGGTCATCAACAGTGACCCTCTGGAGCATGACGGTGAACTGTTCGTTGAGTTCAGGGATGTTGTCATCGAGGACGGTGACCGGAAGCAGCCCAGTGGAGTTACCGTCCTGGATCAGAACAGAGGCCTCCGCCACAGAGGAGTAGTCTTCTCCTGGTCTGGCGATCCTGGACAGCACTGACTGAACCTGAGAAAGAGAGAGAAGAAAACTGGGCAATGAATACACAAAGACTGGCATGTTGCATCGCTGAAACAAACACAAGTTATGGCAGAAGCATTGATCCAAGTTGTTGTAGCATTCATGAGAAAAAATGTACACAGGAGTGTGGATGACAGGCTGAGTAGCAATGTTCTCATTCTTTTCGTTTCTCTCCCCCCCCCCCCCCCCCTTCCAACCCCAACCTCTCCCTCCCTCTCTCAGGGACAGATCTGTACAAAAAAGCCCCTTCTGTCCTCTCCCTCTCTCCATTTTCCTTCCCTTTCTCCCCCCTCTCACTTTCTCTCCCTCCCTCTCCCTCCTCTCCCTCTCTCTGTCCCTCTCTCTCTCTCCCTCCTCTCCCCCTCCTCTCCCTCTCTTTCTCTCCCTCCTCTCCCCCTCTCTCTCCATCCTCTCCCTCTCTCACTTTCTCTCCCTCTCTCTCTCCTCTCATTCGCTATCCCCCTCCCTCTCCCTCCCTCCTCCTCTCTCCCTCTCCCTCCTCTCCCTCATCCCCCCTCTCTCTCTCCCTCCTCTCCGTCTCCCTCCTCCCCCCTCTCTCTCTCCCTCCTCTCCCTCCAATCCCTCTCCATCTCCCTCCTCTCATTCTCTATCTCACTCTCTTTCTCTCTCCCTCTCACTCCCTCACTCTCTCTCTCCTTCCTCTCCTTCTCTCTCTTTCCCTCTTCTCTGTCTCTCTGTCTGTCTCCACCCCCCCCCCCTTGTTTTTCTCTCTCTCAAGCCTCTCTCTTTTGTGGCTGATGTGAGCTTGTGGGCTAAATAAGAGTCACTCAACTGGAGCAGACAAAATCGCGTTTTAAGAAAAGCGGCTTCTCTTTATACCTTTCCCATGTCCTTGGTGTACACGGAGAAGTTGAGGGCGGGCACCAGCTGTGTGTTGACGACGGTGCTGGTGAACCAGGCACAGGCGACACCCTCGTCCGTCGTCGACCCAAACTGGAAAGACTTACACGCCTCTGTCGCCAGACACGCTGAGGAACAGGCCTGGGGAGGAAAGCAATACAGCAAATGCATGTGGACATGCCAGAGAGAGAGAGAGATGCACACTAACTTGCACATACACACACACTCACATACATTCACAGACACGCATTCATGCGCACATGCGTGCACACACACATACACACACACACACACACACGTGTACATCAGCAGACATTCACATAAACACATACATACACATATATGCACAAACACACATGATGCATGCACACACACACACACACACACACACACACACACACACACACACACACACACACACACACACAGAGTCTCATACATGCACATACACATAATATGCCTGCATGCAAAAACGCTCACACACACGTGCATCCCCCCCCCCACACACACACACACACACATTCACGCACAGAACACCCGACACACCCATGAAAGCAGCTATCTTTAGATGGCCAAAATGGTCCCTGCAATGTGTAAATCCAGAGATCCAGAGAGATCTTACCAGCAGCTGGTCAGTGGCTGCAGCGACATCGACAGTTGTGCCTGGGTCTGCGTGCTGACCGGACACTGGGTCAGAGAAATAGCTGAGGACGGTGCTGCCATCTTTCGTTGCTTCGGAGACCACACTCACAGCATGTGTGCTGTAGAAAACTCGCAGTCTCCCGTACGTACCCCCACTGAAGGAACACAAAAAGAGCTGTTTAGAGGTTTTGCTCAGATTTCAGAATGCTGTATACTCACTCCACCCACAATGCTGTACCCATCCCCCACCCACAATGCTGTACCACCACCACCCCAACAATGCTGTACCACCCCCCACCCACAATGCTGTACCACCACCACCCCAACAATGCTGTACCACCCCCCACCCACAATGCTGTACCACCCCCCACCCACAATGCTGTACCACCCCCCCACCCACAATGCTGTACCACCACCACCCCAACAATGCTGTACCCCCCCCCCCCCCACAATGCTGTACCACCCCCCACCCACAATGCTGTACCACCCCCCACCCACAATGCTGTACCACCACCACCCCAACAATGCTGTACCACCCCCCACCCACAATGCTGTACCACCCCCCACCCACAATGCTGTACCACCCCCCCCACCCACAATGCTGTACCCCCCCACCCACAATGCTGTACCACCCCCCCCACAATGCTGTACCCCCCCCACCCACAATGATGTACCCCCCCCACCCACAATGCTGTACCACCCCCACCCACAATGCTGTACCACCCCCACCCACAATGCTGTACCGCCCCCACCCACAATGCTGTACCGCCCCCACCCACAATGCTGTACCACCCACCACCCACAATGCTGTACCCCCCCCCACCCACAATGCTGTACCCCCCCACCCACAATGCTGTACCACCCCCACCCACAATGCTGTACCACCCCCACCCACAATGCTGTACCACCCCCCACCCACAATGCTGTACCCCCCCACCCACAATGTTGTACCACCCCCACCCACAATGCTGTACCACTCCCCACCCACAATGCTGTACCACCCCCACCCACAATGCTGTACCACCCCCACCCACAATGCTGTACCACCCCCCCACCCACAATGCTGTACCACCCCCACCCACAATGCTGTACCACCCCCACCCACAATGCTGTACCACCCCCACCCACAATGCTGTACCACCCCCACCCACAATGCTGTACCACCCCCACCCACAATGCTGTACCACTCCCCACCCACAATGCTGTACCACCACCCCCCACCCACAATGCTGTACCACCACCACCCACAATGCTGTACCACCCACACCCACCCACAATGCTGTACCTTCTTGCCAGCTGCAGAAACTGGGCCCCTGCAGGCCCCTCCTGCACCGTGTAGACCGGGGCGGCAAACTGGATGTAACCATGGGGACTGTCGTTAGGGGCGATGGACAACTGGAAGGTGTTCTGCTCCCCAACTCGCCCCCCATTGCTGGCTGACAGCAGGGTGATGACGATGTTCTGAAACGAGAAATAATGTTAACCTTTTTCAGTACTCTGCCCAGGTAGGGTACAGGTAGGGTCGGCTTACATTTCATGTATGTGCCTGTGTAGCATACAGGTGTTAAAAAGCATTTGTTTAAATTCCAAGGCTTTTAAATAAGTAGGAAGGGTACCTACTCCATGCACGCGCACACCCACACACACCATGCACACACACACGCAAGCATTCATGCACGCATACTCACACACACACACACACACACACACACACACACACACACACACACACACACACACACACACACACACACACAGAATTTGTGTGGTAATTTTTGTGTGTTTACATGCGTGTGTGTGTGTATTTGTGTGTGTGTGTGTGTGTGTGTGTGTGTGTGTGTGTGTGTGTGTGTGTGTGTGTGTACATGTGT
>OY757550.1:1973538-1988538 GCA_963584105.1 Alviniconcha strummeri
TGTCTAAATTTAAAGACCTGTTTTGAGAAAGCCAGTTCCATGAAAACCATCTCCACTTGATCTCTGCCCTGAAGTGACCTTCCTCAGCAGTTGCACAGTTTCCACAGATGGTGAGCTGTAGTGACTGACTTCTATTAAACGCTTGCTGCTTTTAAACACTTGTTGCCTTTAATCACTTGTGTTCTAGGCACATGGACAATACCTGAAAACATCAGTGCTACTGAGCAATGGAGAAAAAAGATGCACTAACCCTTTGAAGTTTCGTCAACCCTGACAGGCCGCTGGAGGTTGATGATGACAAAGTAGCCGTAGGGGTCGTCATTGGCTGCTATGGTAACGGTAGAGGTTCGCTTCAATGCATCACCCAGAGCCCCCTACAGGACATCAACCAGTTCAGAATCAACACACAAGGGAGTTAATCAACCAGTTCAAGTGGAACATCACTGCTGGCAGACATATGCACTTGGCCTAATTTTGTATATTTTCTCTGTGTGTCTGTGTGTGTACATGCATATCCTCTGTTGTGACAGACAGTGCTGTGCATAAGAGGCATTATATCCATGCCACGGGGAAGTACAAAATGTTCCATCCATCAGAAGAAAAGTTATGTCATACTTTAAAGCTGCTCAATGAAACAAAAATGCCCTACTTATCTAATTAAACACGCCAGCTAGTTTAGTGACAAAAAAACACACACAAAAAAGAATGCATTATTTCGTGCATGGGTGGAAAACAGCTCCGCACATTAAAATCTAACCCAGGTCTGGCGGAACTTCGGAGTTCAGACAAAGAAGCGACAACAGCAGCAGAAAATGGAACACACCTGAGTGACCTGGGTCAGCTTGACCGTCAGGACTTCATCCAGTTCTGGTTCCGTGTCCCCTCGCACTCGAATCTCCAGGTTGGCTTCAGACTGACCGGCCGAGAAGGTGACTGCCCCGGAACGTTCTGTCAGGTCCAAGCCGTCATCCTGGTCCTCGAAGGCCTCCCAGTTGACTGTGTCCGATCCAATGGTGCCACCGAGACGCACCACCTACCAAGGTCAGACATTCCACACAACTGGGATGAAGGGTGTGATGGTAGAGACGTGGGGTATGGGTGGGGTGGGTAAGATGAGTGGGGGTGGAGGATGGGAGGGTGGGGCTTCTACTTCTGGTGCCTCCCTTCTCAGAGTGTCTGATCCAGTGGTGCCACCCAGACACACCACCTGGCACGGTCAAACATCCCATGCAACTGGGATGACGGGCAGGGAGGGAGAGGGGGTGGGGGGAAAGGGGTGGGGGTTGGGTGGTTGGGTCAGATGAGTGGGAGTGGGGAGATGATTTCGGAAGGTTCTACTTCTGGTGCCTCCTTCTCACCATGTCTGATCCAATGGTGCCACCCAGACACACCACCTACCGAGGTCAGACATTTCACGCAACTGGGACGAAGGGTGTGATGGTAGAGAGGTGGGGTTTGGGTGGGGTGGGCAAGATGAGTGGGGGTGGAAGATGGAGGGGGGATCACTTTCGGAGGTTCTACTTCCAGTGCCTCCCAGCGTCTATCCAGTGGAGCTGGTCAGAGGCCCAGCCTGTCACGGTGAAACAGCTGACACAGCCGTGATGAAGAGCATTGAAAGGGGGTGGAAGGGGAGTAGGCTGGGTGGGGGGTACTGAGATTTGAGGGGGTGGGGGTGGGAGTGGTGGAGAAGTAGATGCAATGGTTAGGAAATGCAATGGGGTGGCTGGGGGGAGGGGTGTGTGATTTATGCACTCTTTTGCTTTTTTACTGGACATATCCAACCACCATTCTGAGCCATTGTTGAGAGAAGAGCACTGGAAACAACTACCAGCTGATAAAGTGACTGTTCCCAGATAGCACAGGGGGTGGCAGTGGTACAGTGGTTAGCACACAAGCACTCCTGAGTCAGTCCTTGTGCTGTATTATTGGCGGGAGCTGCCACAAGTATCATTTTTGTAGGGACAAATGTTTTGTCACAACAAACACGTGTTTGTTATGCCAAACATGTGTTTGTCATGACAAAACATGTCTTTTGTTGTGACAAAGGTAAGCCAGTCACAACAAAACTTTTCTCATGACAAACGTATGCTTATCGCGACAAAATATTTTTGTCGCGACAAAAGTTTCGTTGTAACAAATATTATTTGTTGCGACAAACACAGTTTTGTCATGACAAAAGTTTTGTTGCCACAAGCATACTTCTGTCATGACAAACACGCATTTGTCGCGACAAAACACGATTCTTGTGGCCGCTCCCGCCAATGATAGTGCTGAAGTGGGGTGTGTGCATTGTTGCCACCAGGATGTTGGTGATGAGTTGATGCTTAATGTCCTCAGATGTCATTTGACATATTAGGGACAAGTTGTGACCAATGCCGAAGCACGGTTCAATAAAATCCACATACGTAAGGTGTATGCGTGTTTAGCTGTAACCTGCCACCTGCACTTTTTGGCAGAATGACCGGGATTTTTTACGTGCTACTGTGGTAACACGGGGGTGGAACGGATACCGAAATAAGAGTCAGCACAGAAAGTCGACCCTGGAGAAGAAAATTCTCCCGCCGTTCCAGCAGGGATTCGAACCCGCGACCTTTCAATCACGAGTCCGGCGCTCTAACCACTGAGCTATCCCCGCCCCCACAGGATGTTGGGCAGAACATTGTCTTTAGCTTCTAGGGGCCCAGAGCACTCGGCTGTCAATGAAAACCTGGCCTCAGCAGGGGAAGACAACCTGTGATACACTGGCGTCTTATCCAGGAGAAGCATAGCCAACACATTCACTTGCACGGCGAAAACCAGGCTCAAGCACTACTAGCCTTTAATGCACTCTTATGGTCCAGGATTTTTTTTTTCTACCCACAATTACAAATAAATTAAAAGCAAACTGGCATCTTGTCCAGGGAAAAAATAGCTAACTCATCCATTACAACAAGACAAGCAGGCTTACAGATCAACCTGCAACAGTAACAGTTCGTGCTATGGAAGGCTGTAACAGTTCGTGCTGTGGAAGGATGTAACAGTTCGTGCTGTGGAAGGCTGTAACAGTTCGTGCTGTGGAAGGCTGTAACAGTTTGTGCTGTGGAAGGATGTAACAGTTTGTGCTGTGGAAGGATGTAACAGTTTGTGCTGTGGAAGGATGTAACAGTTCGTGCTGTGGAAGGATGTAACAGTTTGTGCTGTGGAAGGATGTAACAGTTCGTGCTGTGGAAGGATGTAACAGTTCGTGCTGTGGAAGGCTGTAACAGTTTGTGCTGTGGAAGGCTGTAACAGTTTGTGCTGTGGAAGGATGTAACAGTTTGTGCTGTGGAAGGATGTAACACTTTGTGCTGTGGAAGGATGTAACAGTTCGTGCTGTGGAAGGATGTAACAGTTTGTGCTGTGGAAGGATGTAACAGTTCGTGCTGTGGAAGGATGTAACAGTTCGTGCTGTGGAAGGATGTAACAGTTTGTGCTGTGGAAGGATGTAACAGTTCGTGCTGTGGAAGGATGTAACAGTTCGTGCTGTGGAAGGATGTAACAGTTCGTGCTGTGGAAGGATGTAACAGTTCGTGCTGTGGAAGGATGTAACAGTTTGTGCTGTGGAAGGATGTAACAGTTTGTGCTGTGGAAGGATGTAACAGTTTGTGCTGTGGAAGGATTTAACTTCTGTGGGTTATGGTCTGGGGAAAAGATGAATTTTTCACACCAGTATTGATAAATCAAAATGCAGACTGGCATCATATTCAGAGTAAGCAAAGCTGACCCATCCACAAGCATTAAAAAAACTGGCTTACACAGCAGCTGATAATAACCTGCACCCAAGGAAAGGATTTGACTTGTACTAACGGAATAAAATAAAAACAAGCTGTTTTGATGGAATGTTTTTTTGTTGTTGTTGAGTGATGATTGCTTATATAGTGCTATTCTCCACTCTTGAGCAGACTCACTCCACTCCCATGTGATTCTTCATGAGTGACTAGCTTTTTATAGTTTTTTTTTTCCTTCTGAATGTCCTCCGAAGTGGTGTACATACAGTGCTGGCATGGCTGGTGCCACATGAAACTGCTACCGTTTCAGCGCAAGTTCTGTGTACACCATACAACCATGCACCAAATCACTTTATGCAAAGCCACATACGTAAGGTGTATGCGTGTTTAGCTGTAACCTGCCACCTGCACTTTCGGCAGAATGACCGGGATCTTTTACGTGCTACTGCAGTAACATGGGGGTGGAACGGATACCGAAATTAGAGTCAGCACAGAAAGTTGGCTCTGGAGAGAAAATTCTCCAGCCGCTCCTGCAAGGATTCGAACCCGTGACCTTTCAATCATGAGTCCAGCGCTCTAACCACTGAGCTATCCCTGCCTCCATGTTCAAGCGCTACACAGTAGCAAGCCTTTACCTTCAGGAAGACCGACTTGTAGCCCACATCCCCGGTTTCCTGTGCCATGACCGTCAGCGAGTTGTCAGCAAACTGGTACACGCCAAAGGCATTGTCTGATGCATTGATGGTCACCATGATGGAGCTGGCCACGCCCACAGCAGCGCCCCCTGTGGGGTTCACAAGCTCCACCTGTACCAGGACAGCCAGTCAGATTGAAATCTGTTCTTTGTGTGGTGTGATCTAGTATAGTGTGTGTGTGTGTGTGTGTGTGTGTGTGATCTAGTATGGTGTGTGTGTGTGTGTATGTGATCTAGTATGGTGGGTGTGTGTGTGTGTGTGTGTGTGTGTGTGTGTGTGTGTGTGTGTGTGTGTGTGTGTGTGTGTGTGTGTGTGTGTGTGTGTGTGTGTGATGAAATGAGCATATCTTTATGTTTCTGAAAGCACTCTGGGCTCTTACGAGATGGGACGCCATGAATAATCGATTATTATTATTAAGACACCCAAAGACTGTGCTCAAATTCTTTCAAGAACCTTAAATATAAGAAAGGGAAAAAAAAGATGATCTTACTCCAGGACTGTGTCTACATCTTGACAATTTGTATCTGGATGAAAAATGAAAAACAAACAAAAACTTACCCCAAAAATAAATCAGGGGTAGTTCATGAGCCTCACACATATCAGTCATAAGACTGACAAAGGGGCCAGGTAACGTCTTTTCTCCCTCAGGTACATGCACATATCAGGTATGAGCCTCACACATATCACAGTCATAAAACTGAAAAAAGGGGCCAGGTAACACCTGGTTGATCATCCTCACCTGAAATGTCTTTTCTCCCTCAGGTATGCCATTGTCCCTCACAGTGACGTTGACAAAGCCAAAGGTCTGACCGTCCACAAAGTCCACCCGGCCTGCAGCACCCTGCAACCAAAGTCAGCACCAGTTGGCTTAACACGGCTTAACGCTTGTAGGTCCCACAGAGCATGTGTAAGTACGCAGCAACAATACCACAGTGGGATTTCACATGACCTCTCTTTACACCTGTCCATGCTTGTAGATCACAGAGCGTGTGTAAGTACAGGCAGCAACAGTATCACAGTTTGATTTCTCACGTGACCTCTCTTTTCACCTGTCCCTGCTTGTAGATCACAGAGTGTGTGTAAGGACACAACAACAGTATCACGGTGTGATTTCTCACGACCTCTCTTTACACCTGTCCCTGCTTGTAAGTCACAGAGCATGTGTAAATACACAAAACGGTATCACGGCGTGATTTCACATGACCTCTCTTTACACCTGTCCATACTTGTAGGTCACACAGAGCGTGTGTAAGGACACAACAACAGTATCACGGCGTGATTTCACATGACCTCTTTTCACCCGTCCATACTTGTAGGTCACTGAACATGTATGAGCTGCACAGCAACACTTGTAGATCATCTAGAGAACGTAAAAGTACCCAGCAACAGCATCACAGTGCCATTTAACATGACCTCTCTTCCCAACCCCTCCATAGCTGTGAGTTGCAGATCGTGTACAGATGCACATAGCTGTGAGTTGCAGATCGTGTACAGATGCACATATGTACACACACAGACAGCAATTACACCAGCACCCAACACAGTCTCTCTTCACGACCCCTCGGAACATGTAACACATCCAAAGTCATGACCTCTCTGTACTGCTCAGTGCAACTGACAGGTGGACATATGCCAATACGTCCCCCTGTCAATTGCACTGAGCAGCACAGTTCTGAAAGCACAAAATAACCTTTGTAATCCCTAAACAACCTGCTGTAGTCATTAAATAACCTGCTGCAAACACTAAATAACTGGCTGTACACACAAAACAACCTGCTGTGAACACTAAATAATATATTGCAAACACTAAATAACCTGCTGTATGCACTGAATAACCTACTGTGAACACTAAATAACCTACTGCAAACACTAAATAGCCTGCTGTATGCATGGAATAACCTACTATGAACACTAAATAACCTACCGCAAACACTAAATAACCTGTTGTATTCATGGATTAACCTAATGAGAACACTAAATAACCTACTGCAAACACTAAATAACCTGCTGTATGCATGGAATAACCAACTGTGAACACTAATTAACCTGCTGCAAACACTAAATAACCTGCTGTATGCATGAAATACGCTGCTGTGAACACTAAATAACCTACTGCAAACACTAAATCACCTAAATAACCTGCTGTAATCACTAAACAACCTGCTGTGAACACTAAATAATCTGCTGCAAACATTAGATAACCTGCTGCAAACATTAAAACACAAAATAATCCCATGTAAACAAAGCCACCACCTAAACAGAATGCAACAGAAAATAGAGTTATTCCTAACAAAATAAGCTATAAAATATAACCTAGCCTAAACATAAAAATAACTAGGCTCTCTCAGTATACGAAGTAATTCCACCCCCAACCACCACCACCACCACCACCACCACCGCCATCAACCACAACAAAAACAACAATCATCTTTTTGGACAAATAGGACAAAAGCCAAGTCACTTAATTTCTACTTCTAAAAAAAATATACATATATCCATGGATGTCAAAATATGCAGTCCTTTATCCCATAGAAAACCGTTTTGGGATGATTGTAATTGGAACTGTTTCCAACACTTACCATAAAGCAACAACACAAACAATTCAGAAAAAAGCCAGTCACAATCATCAACACATGCAGAATTTTCCCATCTGACTTTTTCTGGCTTTAACTTCAAGACTGTTCCAAAATGGTGAAAATTGTGAGCCGGTGTGGCCTAGCAGTAAGGCGTTAGGCTGGTAAGCAAAAGGACCTCGGTTCGAATCCACTTCGGCTCTCCTTTCTCTTCAAAAGTTGTGGTCTGTGGACACTGTCTTGTGATTTTGTCCCTCTCAGTTAATGAAACATTAAAATGGCTCTCATCGCTGCCCATCTTAATGCAGGAGTCATTCTGGTGGTGACAGTGTAGCGATAGGTATATAATCTGCCTCTCCCGCCACCTCCAAACCCCCTTCCCCCCTTCTCCCCGTCCCTAATAAGCCTTATGGTTTCTGTGGACGTTAAGCACCATGTTTACTATTACTAAATGGTAAAAACAAAACATCAATCAATCTATGGAAAGTTATCAGAACTGTTTCTCAAAATGAACAGGAGCAAAACAAAAGCCAACTAAAGTCTATCAATATCCAAAATCAGTCCTAAAAAAAGCACTCAAACTATACTCCTCAAAACAAACAGAAAGAAAAATACACACCATATTCATCCCTTAGCATAATGATCACATGAAACAAATACCACCATTGTTCATAGAAATGAACCCTTCCCCTAAAACAAATGATCACCATCACATTAAACCCATTCATTCATCAGTTACATCAACAATAAACTCTTTAAAAGCCCCAAAAATACAAAATAAATGTATAAAGTACTCACGTCGGTCTAAAAGAGAAAAACAAAAACACGCTTAAATGAGTAAGTAAGTAATTTGGTGTTATCAACCTGCAATATTTGTGAAATTTGTGAATTACTAGCAGTAGAAACAATAAGGTAAAGCAATCAAAAACAACACACTATTTCTGCACAATAAACAAAACAAAACATCTGATAAGTAGCTTGCTCAAAGAGTACCACACACACAAGGTTAACAAGGGCACTCATTTTAATGGGATGATACAAAACATATACACATTTTGGGGGGTAGATATGTTTTTCAAGCAACAAACAATTATTCTACAAAACAATGACAGAAATAAGATCACTACTTGAGTGTCAAATGGAGTATGATAAAGAGTCGTACAGTTACCAATGCTCAAAGAGAGTGCTATGACTTGTGGTGCAGAGTAAGTAAGTACTGAACTGGATTTTACTGTCCTGTTACCCTCACAGGAACACCACAGAATGATGCTACGTAGCTAGCTGGTGTACTAAGACTTGTGCTTCAATAGGAGCATGACAAAGGGCAGTGTACCCACCACGTAGTCTGGGGGTGACTTCCCTTCGCTGACAGCTGTCCTGTCAATGGTCCGCCACTCCACGGACACAGCTCCCAGAGTTCCTTGGGCTCGCTCCACAACAAGAGGCACAATGCCACCTTCTTCTCCCACTCTCACCTGCAATTGCCGCAGTGAAATACACAGACTGGGTCCTAAAACACCACCATAACAACCATGCTTCACTGTGTTCATCATTAAAGTCAGCTAGCAGCAGACACCTAAGTTAAACAGAAAAAGAAAGAAAACAGAACAAAACTGTCCACAAGAATTTATATTATTTTATGTGAATATGTTGTTCACCCCCCCCCCCCCCCCCCCCCCCCATCTTAACCAAGATGCCATCTAATCATTTATCTCTGGGTTTGACAACTCCTTACCACATATCAGGGGTTGAGAGTTGGGGGTGGGGGGGAGAGGGGGCATAATCCAGGTAGCTCAGCCTAGCTATAAAACAACAGCTTTTTGATGCACACTCCACAGATAGTAGCCCGCCAAACCACTTACAGACGTTGTTCAGAACAGAAGTAATGTTATTAGGGTGTGTGTGTGTGTGTGTGTATGTATGTATGTGTGTGTGCAGGTCTTTTGAGAAAATGCGATTGAGTGGAATAGTTTTTGTTTTGTTTCGTTTTTTGTTGTTTTGTTTGTTTGTTGTTGTTAGAGACTTTTTTTTTTTTTTCTCTTCAAATTTCAACTCAATAATTTTAAGAGCAATCTAAATCACAAAAAATAAAAACACTTTAAATAAAAAAAGAAAGAGAAACAAACAAAAAAGAAGCAGCAGCATAGTCACATTAAGATGGATCTGACCAAGGAACCTCAGTGGAGAAAGTCAACATTTTACAAGACTCACTGTTGGCACTTCCGTAGCAGGCAAAATCATCCTGCCATCACCTGGAGATGGAGGCACGCCTACTTCCTTCCCAAACTGCAGCAGTCCGTAGGGAAAATCATTGGCTGCAACGATGACCTCTGAGCGTTGCATCATGGGATCGATGCTGGCCCCACTGGTGTTGGTGGAGCCCACGAGGCCATCATCCGACACGGCAGAGACCAGGGAAATCTCAAACAGCTCGTCAAGCTCAGGCAGCATTTCCTCGGTTACCTGAGCTTCAAAAGTCTGAGGAAAACAAAGTCAGAGTCGCAGAAAGGTCCGGAAAAGACAAAATCAAAACAGCAAGATAGCTTCCAAATTTGCATTCACCTTCTTGGAATTGGGGGCCTTTCTATCCTAAATCACAATGCAGCTCATCACGTTAAGAAAATACCTACAGCTGACAGCAACAACAAACATTTTACTTTCGCCCCAACGCTGTGGATAATCATAATAAAATGTTAATAATGACTGCACCCAAAGCCTCCGATCTGGGAGTAACCAGGTGTGGATAATCACAATAAAATGTTAATAATGACCGCACCAAAAGCCTCTGATCTGGGAGTAACCAGCTGTGTCAAGCCCACCCACCTTCAGCCTCTCCCCACGCAGAAACACCAGTGTGCCGGAGGAGCTGTTGAAATCAGCCGACGCATCACTCAGCCCCTGCGCCGTCCTTTGCTGTATGCGCCACGTGACCGTCACGGTGCCGTCGTCCCCTCGCTGTCGCAGCACGTTGCACACCACAGTCCCCGATTCACTGGAAACACGTGCTGGCGTGCATTGTTCGCGGAACCCAAAGAGACCGTTGGCGTTGTCACTTTTCAACACTGAAACATCCAAGGGTGAGGACTAAAGCCACAGGCAGCAATGGCCAATATGACTGACTATGCGTTCATGGTATGACAGGTAAGCAAGCAAATTGGTGTTTTACGCCCAGTCAACCAGTGTGGTTATATCAGGGCGATTGGTATGACAGGAATGTGGCACTTTTCAACAACAGAGTGTGAACAAGCAATTAAAGCCATAAGCCAAAATATCCCTGAAAACATACCATGACTGATTGTGTATTCCTGCTATTAACACAACCACGGTGAACAAAAATGGACATTTCAACAGTCAACATTACCTCAAGATGATCCACATCTCTAAACAAAAATGTACATTTCACCACACCAGACAAAAAGATGTGTTATAAAACAATGGTGAAACTAGCACCCCCAGTGGATCATATTAATGCAATTTGTGTTCCTACAACTCTAACAACAAACACCTATTGCTACATAGTCCAGGTTACCACTGAGAATGGTGCATGATTCAGCAATAGAGAAACTAGCACCCCCAACAGATCACATCAACACAATCTCCACGCCTAAAACTCTAACAACAATACATACTGTTTCCACACAGTCCACATTACCAGTGAGAGTGGTGCGTGAATCAGCGATGGAGAGAGTGGCACCCCCGGTGGTGGCGACCAGTGTGACGGAAAACACTTCGTTGCCTTCCTCCTCAATGTCCTGCAGAGAGTGCACAGTGAAGGTCCCCTCACGCACACCTGGGGGGTAGGACAGCACACCAGACGCTGGGCTGACGTCAGCCAGAGGTGGTGTGAGGAACAGGGACTCTGCTTCACTGTCACACAGCAAACAGTGTGTTGAGAACTATTGGCAGTAATGGGAGTGAGGAACAGGGACTCTTCTTCACTTTGACACAGCCAGCAAACAGTGTGTTGAGAACTATTGGCAGTAATGGGAGTGACGAACAGGGACTCAGTCAGCAGACAGCATGTTGAGAACTATTGGCAGTAATGGGAGTGACGAACAGGGACTCAGTCAGCAGACAGCATGTTGAGAACTATTGGCAGTAATGGGAGTGACGAACAGGGACTCAGTCAGCAGACAGCATGTTGAGAACTATTGGCAGCAATGGGAGTGAGGAACAGGGACTCTGCTTCACTGTGACACAGTCAGCAAACAGTGTGTTGAGAACTGCTGGCAGTAATGGGTGTGATGAACAGGGACAGTGAGGAACAGGGATTCTGCTTCACTGTGACACAGTCAGCAAACAGTGTGTTGAGAACTGCTGGCAGTAATGGGTGTGATGAACAGGGACAGTGAGGAACAGGGATTCTGCTTCACTGTGACACAGTCAGCAGACAAGTGTGTTGAGAACTGCTGGCAGTAATGGGTGTGATGAACAGGGACTCTACTTCACTGTGACACAGTCAGCAAACAGCGTGTTGAGAACTGCTGGCAATAATGGAGATTCAATGATAATGTAAAACTGATCATAGTAATAAAGATGACAAAGATAATGTAAAACTGATGACAGTAGTGGAGGAGTCAATGATAATGCAAATTTGATGACAGTAAAGAAAACAGCAATGATAATTAAAACTGATGACAGTAGTGGGGGAGTCAATGATAATGTGAATTTGATGACAGTAATGAAAACAACAATGATAATTAAAACTGACGACAGTAATGAAGTCAATGATAGTGATTATAAAGAAGAGATTTTCAATAATCAACAAGTGAACAATACTGCTTCAACTACACACACATGCACGCACGCGCGCACACACACATGCACGCACACACACATGCACACACACACACACACACACACACACACACACACACACACACACACACACACACACACCTGGGATCAAAGGTTCGAGCCCAGATCCTGACATCCTGCAAATAGCCCACAAAGTGGTCGCTCCCTGGTGGTCGAGCCCCAACCAGCAAGACCCCAGGCCCTGACTGCGGAACGCTGCTGCCCAGTGCGCTGCAAGCAACAGACAGACCAAGGCCGCAATGCCCATCATGCTAACTACACAAGGAAAGAAGGACGCCTGCTGGCGACAGATTTCACTGAGGAAAAAGCATGGTCATCTTACTGTCACCCCATTAATCTGCTATCCTCAATGTTACATACAGGCCCACCAGAGTAGTATATCATTATTTGAAATTTATTCTATGTATGGAATATACACACGCACATGCACACGCATGCACCCACACACACACACACACACACACACACACACACACACACACACACACACACACACACACACTCACACACACACACTCACACACACACACACACTCACACACACACACACACACACACACACACACACACACACACACACACACACACACACACACACACACACACACACAACACAACACAACACACGCATGCACACATGCACACACACATGCAAACACATACCACAGCACAACACACACACATACACAAAGAAAGGCTAAATGTGGATACTGACAAAAGCAACCAAAACGAAACCTCCTACCTTGATCTAACGAGAGTGCCATCGAGATAGAACTGGACAGAGGTGTTTCCCACAGCAACCAGAACATGATGCCAACGACCGTCCTGCACGACAACTCCACTCACTGCAGGGCTGATCTCATTCGGCTGAAAACGGCAAAAGTGAGATTGACAGCTCCACTCACTGCAGGGCTGATCTCGTTCAGCTGAAAACGGCAAAAGTGAGATTGACAACTCCACTCACTGCAGGGCTGATCTCGTTCAGCTGAAAACAGCAACAGTGAGATTGCTGTTTTTAACACCACAGGCATAAGAGAAAGCCGTCTTTAGCCTTTGAGATTGCACACACACTAGCCACAATTTCTTTGGGTTTCTGTCTCTCTTTCATTCTTCTTTTTTGTCTTACCTTCTGTTCCTTTTTCCCATTCTATTTGATATGTATATAAACATGCGAGATAAAAACTCAGTCTAAGAAGTTAGATAAACAGCAACAACACAGTTTCACCTGCCAAAACTACTTTTGTTGAAATGCTGTGACTGGAAAGGCGAGCAGATCCAGCGACTAAAAGATGCTGGAAGCTGTCCACACACTCTTTTTGTTTTGTTTTCTGGTGGTTGCTGTTTTCACAGAGTGAAGCTGCTTGTACTGATGATTGTTCTGTGTTGCTGTCTTGGGGGACAGGGCTTGGCAAAGGAAGTGTGTGTGTGTGTGTGCGTGTGTGTGTGTGTGTGTGTGTGTGTGTGTGTGTGTGCGCGCGCGCGCATGTGTGTGCGTGCTTGTGTGCATGCGTACATGTGTGCATGTGTACTTGAGAGAGAGAGAGAACTCAAGATTCAAACTCGAAAACTTTATTTTACAAGGATTGTAGTTTAGGTTCAGTCAAAAACCTAACAACTAGTCCTTGCTAAGCTATTGATGAGTACATATAAAATTACAGGCATCATTTATATACATGCAGGCATGATGGCTGAGTAAAACATTACACATGACAATTTCCACATAAAACAGTGTGCTCATAGCGTCAGATGCACACATGCATAGATCACTTAGTTATACATTATGATAGAGAGAGAGAGAGTTATGCTATATAATTTGTGTATATTTTCTGACCCATTTTGAGGCCCCCCTTATTTTCTCTTGAGGTCTATTCAGAGAAGGAGCAAAACTAAGACAGACACAGACAGTGGAGATTCCACGCAAAGGCACGCATAGACTTTGGAGGAACTGAACTCATAGGAACAGATCCCCTGAGAGTACACTTAAAAGTAACATACTTAAAGGTAAAGGACTCTGTGTTACCTTCCTTATTCCGCCCCCCCCCCCACACCCCCCCTCTCATCAGCATCACACATTTGTAAAAGTTCTACAAGACACACGCACAAATCAGTTCCAGCATGTCCCTTTCTCTCTCCCCAACCCCTCGTGCACTAGCCTCCACCCAAAACAGCAACTGACCACAGAGGAATCAGAGGCGATGGTCATATCCAGGGTGGTGGACGTTGCCGTGGCAACAAGACGCAGACTGTAGTAGTGGCTCGTGCCATCTGTTCTGCTGCGAGCCACGATGTACCCATTGCACAGCGGGGATGGCTGCACCCAGGCGCTGATGCTGAATCCCTGACTCAGGTCTTCTGCTGTGGGCTCCAAGTCCCCTGGTACTGTTATGTAGCTGTCTGTTGACACAGGTCAGGGACAGATTAGATTTACAGGTCCTTGACTTCCACTGATTAGACTGACATTGCTGTCTGTTGACACAGGTCAGGGACAGATTAGATTTACAGGTCCTAGACTTCTACTGATTAGACTGACATAGCTGTCTGTTGACACAGGTCATGCAGGGACAGATTAGATTTACAGGTCCTAGACTTCTACTGATTAGGCTGTCATGCAGCTGCCTGTTCAGGTCAGGGACAGATCAGACTGTCACGTAGCTGCCTGTTAACAAAGGTCAGGGACAGATTAGACTGTCACGTAGCTGCCTGTTGACACAATTCAGGGACAGATTAGACTTACAGGTCCTAGACCTCCACTGATTAGACATTCTGACTTTTGACTCAAGCCTTGTGCTGATTGGAGCTACAGGTCCTTGACTTCCAATGATTACACTTACAGCCATTGATTGCATGCACATGTGTGTGTGTGTGTGTGTGTGTGTGTGTGTGTGTGTGTGTGTGTGTGTGTGTGTGTGTGTGTGTGTGTGTGTGTGTGTGTGTGTGTGTGTTTGTGTGTGTGTGTGTGTGTGTGTGTCTGTGTGCATGCGTGCATGCATGTGTGCATGCATGCATGCGTGTGTGTGTGCGTGCATGCGTGTGTGCGTGTGTGCATGCATGTGTGCCTGCATGCGTGTGTGTGTGTGTGTGTGTGTGTGTGTGTGTGTGTGTGTGTGTGTGTGTGTGTGTGTGTGTGTGTGCGTGTGTGTGTTGGAAATGACGAGAAAGATGTTGAAT
>OY757550.1:1997621-2072621 GCA_963584105.1 Alviniconcha strummeri
TAATCGTAAGCACAGTGAGCATGTGGCTATCAACATGGAGTTAAGCTGCACTATACATGTGGACATTGATACTGACAGTGACTATTTTTAATAATGATAATTAAAGTATTTATTCAGTGTAAACAGAGACTACCTAAGCACACACACACACACACACACACACATGAACACACGCACTCACGCACACATGCATGCACACTCACACACGCACATGCACACACACACACACACCTGCACACACAATTATGTTGAGTAGATACAACTTAATTCACAGCAAGATGAAACAGGTGACAAACAGGTACTTGAGCTGGAGGAAGACAGCAGAAAACATGACAAGTCTATTGTCTTGGAAAAAGAAATGACCTGAGGTTAGATCTGAAGGAGTCTAGAGAGGGTTTTGTCAGAGAGGACAGGGGAGGTCATTCCAAGTAGAGGGACTGAAGGCAGTAAGAGGAATGGGAGTGAACAATGGAAAGTCATCTGGTACAGCTGGAGAGATTATTTTCCCCTCCTCCCTGTGAAGAGTTCTCTTGCACACCCCTTACCTCAGGCACCCCGTCACCCCTGGCCAGGATGGTGGCTTTGCGGGAGCGCACCCCAGGTTCAAACACCAGAGCGTTGGGGGCACCAAAAAACTCACTGGCTCCATCCGGCTCCACCACAAACTGCACACTGCGTGTCACCAGGTCTCCACCTGTCCGTTCGACCTCCACCTCCACTGGCTCCACTCCCTCCTGTGAATCACAGTCAAAAGGGGGTATTTTCTGTTGTTGCTTTTTTGGTGGTGAGGGGTGGGGGAAAGGAGGCGATGGAGAATGAGTATATTTGTCTCCATTGGGTCGTTCATAAATGAGTGAAGACAAAACTGTTGGGGACATATCTACAGCTAGTCAACTGTGAAGGTCATATTAGGGCAAAATATCAGTCATCAAATCATAAGCAATGTCTGGTTCACTTTTCATGTTATGCATCACTATGTCTGAAGAAGACTGAGGGAAAAAAAATGATGGTTGAATGAACAGTAAAAGTAGAAATTAGACATGCAGAATTTCTGGCAGTAAGTGTGAAGCATGCAAAGCTATATTCTAACCTACTTTAGGCTTTTCAAAGGGTATGTAAGTAAGTTGGTGTTTTACGCCCAGTCAACCAGCGCAGTTATATAAGGGCGAGCCACCTGTTTCTGTTTCTGACCCTTGACCCCCCCCCCCCCACCCGCATTTTGAAAGGGAAACTAGAGCAAAAACACAAGTTGGCCCCAAAACAGAAAATGTGCAGATAAAATGATAGCCATCTGCATGCTTCCTTCTTGGTTGTTCTACCAATATTTGCACTAAAAAGTACTTTTTTCATTTGAATTTTTAATCTGACTTCATGATTTTTTGGCGTTTTAATTTGACTTGGTGGAAAATGTTATCAGCAACTTAACAAAAGCTAACACATAATGTAGACATCAGTAGGGTTCAAGCGTAACTATAAAAGACACACACACATAATGTAGACATGAGTAGGGTTCAAGCATTACTATAAAAGACACACACACATAATGTAGACATGAGTAGGGTTCAAGCATTACTATAAAAGACACACACACACACATAATGTAGACATGAGTAGGGTTCAAGCATTACTATAAAAGACACACACACATAATGTAGACATGAGTAGGGTTCAAGCATTACTATAAAAGACACACACACACACACACACATAATGTAGACATGAGTAGGGTTCAAGCATAACTATAAAAGACACACACACACATAATGTAGACATCAGTAGGGTTCAAGCATTACTATAAAAGACACACACACACATAATGTAGACATGAGTAGGGTTCAAGCATTACTATAAAAGACACACACACACACACACACATAATGTAGACATGAGTAGGGTTCAAGCATAACTATAAAAGACACACACACACACATATGCTGTCACATTTCAATGAAAATGCAGCAGAATGTTACGAAAAGTTGATTTTTAACAGACATGATCAGAAGTCACCACACTAACTAAAACTAATTGTGAAATCAACTTATTATTTTGAATTATCAGTTAACTTTGAATTAAAATAGAAAATAAAAAAATGTTTTCAAAAATTTCTGGAAGACCTCCAGCTTCAGCACACATCAGGGATCCCTACTGACCGACATTGTGTAGGTGTCCTGCATGGCTGCGAGAACTGTAACACTCCACACTGACTAGAACGAAGGGTAAAATCAGCTTATTAATTATTCGGAATTATTCAGTTAAAAGTTTGAATTAAAGTAAAAAATAAAAAATAAAAGTTCTGAAAGACCTCTACCAGCTTTAGCACACGTCAGGGATCCCTACTGGCCGATATTGTGTAGGTGTCCTGCATGGCTGTGGAGAACTGGAACACTGCACACTGACTACAACTAAGTGTAAAATCAGCTTATTAATTATTTTGAATTATTCAGTTAAGTTTGAATTAAAGTTTTAAAAGAATAAAAAATAAACATTTCTGGAAGACCTCTACCAGCTTCAGCACACGTCAGGGATCCCTACTGGCCGATATTGTGTAGGTGTCCTGCATGGCTGTGGAGAACTGGAACACTGCACACTGACTAAAACGAAGGGTCAAATCAAAGAAAAAAGAAAGAGTAATGGAAGACCTCTAGCACACATCAGGGATCCCTACTGACCGATATTGTGTAGGAGTCCTGCATGGCTGTGGAGAACTGAAACACTCCCCCAGGGTTGTCATTCTCCAGCACGGTGATGAAGATCTCTGTTGCCCCCGGCCGCAGTCGCTGAGTGGCAGAGGGTTCGATGCTTTCCAGCCGCACAACCATCCTTTCATCAACCTCAGGGATGTCATCAGCCTCAATGACGATCACAAGTTCCATGCTGAAGGAACCTGTGACAGAGTCCAGCGGCTGATTACTTACTTCCCAGAAAAGTGGGGTGTATATCCACTGCTATTTTTTTTTCTCTTATTTATTATCTTCTTTCACATCCCGCCCCGCCTCCCTATCCCCCGGCCATCATCCCGCCTCCAACCTCTCTACTTATCATATGGATCCCCCCCCTCTTTTTTTTTTTGGGGGGGGGGGGGGTTGTTTTGTATTTGACATTGCTGATCAAACCAGGTATCAAGTTTGATGTAAAAATGATAATCACTATGAGTGCATTTACAAAGCTGCTATTTTTCTCTCTTATTTTTACCATCACCCCCCCCACACACACACACACCTCCCTTCAAAGCCATCACATGACCTCCAACCTCTCTATTTATCATATGCATCCCCCACTTTTTGCATTGAACATCACAGATCAGATCATGTATCTAGTTTGACCTAAACACCATAACTACTAAGAGAAGTCTATAACCAACAATTTAGAGTTGCAGTCATTATGATGATAAAAAATAAAAATCTGTTGTGACAGCCAAGACACCTTCACTGTGGTTAGCAGAGACTGACCTACAGAATCTGTTGTGACAGCCAAGACACCTTCACTGTGGTTAGCAGAGACTGACCTACAGAATCTGTTGTGACAGCCAAGACACCTTCACTGTGGTTAGCAGAGACTGACCTACAGAATCTGTTGTGACAGCCAATATTGAGACACCTTCACTGTGGTTAGCAGCAACTGATCTACAGAATCTGTTATGACAGCCAAGAGACACCTTCACTGTGATTAGCAGTGATTGACCTACAGAATCTGTTGTGACAGCCAAGAGACACCTTCATTGTGGTTAGCAGTGATTGACCTACAGAATCTGTTGTGACAGCCAAGAGGCACCTTCACTGTGATTAGCAGTGATTGATCTACAGAATCTGTTGTGACAGCCAAGAGACACCTTCACTGTGGTTAGCAGAGACTGACCTACAGAATCTGTTGTGACAGCCAAGAGGCACCTTCACTGTGATTAGCAGTGATTGCCCTACAGAATCTGTTGTGACAGCCAAGAGACACCTTCACTGTGATTAGCAGTGATTGACCTACAGAATCTGTTGTGACAGCCAAGAGACACCTTCACTGTGGTTAGCAGAGACTGACCTACAGAATCTGTTGTGACAGCCAAGAGACACCTTCACTGTGGTTAGCAGAGACTGACCTACAGAATCTGTTGTGACAGCCAAGAGGTACTGGCAACTGACCTGACTCAATGTTGATGGTGCCAGCCAGGGCTGCTACGTCCTGTTCATCCACCGACAGCCTGGATGCATCCACACCTGACACTGACCAGCGGATGGCTGCTGTGCCGCTCATCCCTTCACGAATGATCAGCAAGGGGAGCTGTTGACACAGAAAGGGGCAGGGGCGGAGGGGGGGTGTGGGGGTGGGGAGGGTGTCAGTGTTTGGTTGGATGTTCAGACTCTACAGAACTTGTCCATTACAGTCGCATCAGGGTGAAACACGAGTCATTCAACGTTAAAAGTTTGATTCACCGCTCATGTCATGCACCATGTTATACTGGAAGAGGATTGAGAAAAATGAAGTAGAATGAACTGGGTCAAGCAAAAATTAGGAAAAGCAGCATTTTCAAAGTATATAAAGCTATATTATAATATATTCCAGGCTTAAAACAGAGAACCAAAGATGACTCCAGTTTCTGATCATTTCCGCACTCACAGAAACCCACTGCAAAGGAGGTATATCATATGGTCAAAGGTTCTCAGTCCCATGCTTAACATGAAGCAAGAGAATTATGTATGATGATGGTCAGTCATTACTGAACCAACCTCCAGGGTTCCAGACTCTGGTTCCTCCACCACGATGTCCGCTGTGTTGTTGAACCCTGACTCTCCATTGGCCTCAGCATCTGACACTGCTATGGTGGCCTGGTGACGCGTGCCTAGGGTTGGGCTGTTGTACGCTCCGTACTCAGGCTCTGAAAAATATGGAAAATGTAGAGCAATGCTCCTCAGTGAATGAAGTTTGGCAAATAGAAATGATCGCGCACATATGAACATCTTAACATCATCATTGTTATTCCCATTGTTATCATTATGTGTAGTTTGACAATAACCACAGGGAAAAGCAATTTTTTTTTACTGATTTTCAAGGACTTCCTTTCCATTGATTTGCAATTCTCTTATAACACTTCAATTTCTGTAAAGTAACTGCCTGCTTCCATTACTCCTTAGAATAAACTGGCAACAAAATTTCAAGGGAACTTGATTTAGCCCACTGTGAATGCGGACTCACAGGAGCCGAATCCAGAGCATACTCCGCAATCTTGCTCTGATGCAGCCCACTGAGAATGCAGACCACAGGATCAGAACTCAGAGCACACACACTCTGCAAACATGTCCACATCTAGACACATCACGCCAGGCCTTTTTGGCCCACACACACTGACATGGGTACCGAGCTTTGGTGGTGTGGCAACAAAATGTATGTAAGTGTGATTTTTGTCATGAGTTGTTTGAACAGCACAATCAGTTTAACACGGGTTAAAGAATAGCACTTTGTAAGGATTAACTACTATGATTAAACTTGGTCTGGGGTGGACTTCCCAACAAGCACTGGACTAAGGATTTAATGCAGCTTTAAGCAAGGAAGACACAAGAAGACAAAGAGCATAGACTGACCCATGGACAGTCGGACATCCCCCATGGTGGCCACAAAGCGACCACCGATTGTGAGAAATGCTGACGGCAGGATGCTGATGCTGATCACTGTTGGGTCTTGACCAGCAGGAAGGGTGGCTATCAGCTCCGACTCTTGGAAGATGTTCTCTGTCAAATTGTAGGTAATGAGATGATGGAGTGGCATGTCAGTATACACCACTTACATGAGCATGATCCTGACCCCTGTCCAGTTCCACTCCCCCCCCCCCACCCCCCGCTTGAACCTCTCCTCTTTCCCAGCCCCCTCCCACACTTGCATCCTCTTCACTTTCTGTCTAAACACCCTCCTTCTCCTTCTCCCTTTCGGCTTCCCCTTCCCCCTCCCTCTCCTCCTGCACAACTTGCATTCTCATCATCTGGCCCAACTCTCCCATCACTCTCTTCCCAATGCATCCTCCCTCCTCCCCCCTCCCAGTTCCCTTCACCCCGCCCCCCACCTGTCAAAGTTCAACCAGTACCAGGGCAACTGTCAAAGTTCAACCAGTACCAGGGCAACTGTCAAAATTCAACCAGTATCAGGGCAGCTGTCAAAGTAGAACCAGTACCCGGGCAACTGTCAAAGTTCAACCAGTACCAGTGCAACTGTCAAAGTTCAACCAGTACCAGTGCAACTGTCAAAGTTCAACCAGTACCAGTGCAACTGTCAAAGTTCAACCAGTACCAGCCAACTGTCAAAGTTCAACCAGTACCAGGTCAGCACAACTCTGTCACTCCTAGCTTTCCCACAGAATGCAACCAGAACCTCTCCAGAAAAAAATCCCACACGGGACAATAAACCATAGACAGTACTGGCACACACATGATGTATGGCACACACATAGGATCCAGACCTAGCAGCCTATGCAGACTGAGCACAGCTGGAAAAATAGAGCGAGCATTGTACCTGGCAAGGCTTCGATGCCGTTGTCAAAATAGGTGACTGAGATGTTGACCAAGGCTTGCTCCAGTCGCCCACCGTTCCTTGTCACAGACAGTTTCAGGGTACGTGGTCTGGTATTCTGGTGACACATTAAGAGGAGTTTGACAGTGTGTGTGTGTGTGTGTGTGTGTGTGTGTGTGTGTGTGTGTGTGTGTGACAGAGTGAGTGCATGTGCATGCATGTGTGCATATGTGTGAGTGAGTGTGCATGCATACATGTGTACATGTGTGTGAATGAGTGTGCATGCATGCATGTGTGCATATGTGTGAGTGAGTGTGCATGCATGCATGTGTGTGAGTGAGTGTGCATGCATGCATGCATGTGTGCATATGTATGTATGTGTGTGTGTTTCACACACTGACAATATTAGGGCATGGGTCTGTGAAATCTCGTTTCTCCCATAGTGGTCAGGGAATGACCTGTTTTAAGTCACATGGTTGCATGCTTTAATAAAAAGTCAGTGTCTTAAGGTAAAAGTATTGTAGTCAGGACTGATGGAATGACTTGTGACTATACTTTGTGAATGAAACCCCAGTTTCATCTTGGGTTGGGGGGGGGGGGGTCACAAGTTAGAATTAATGTAATTTGTATAGTGATTAAAATACTGTAGGTGCATGTTGCTTTTCTTCTGTGGAAGCATGTGAATGCAGCTTTAAAATTTGACTACATGAATGGTCACGGGCTTAGTGTCCACCCTGGGTGGACAGTGTTACTCGGACGTTGCACCACTGGCGTGCAGACCGGGTGGATTCAACTGAGTTCAGAAGGTGACATCATGAATTGGTAGACAGTGCCAGGGGTCAGTCCATTGCTTACTTTCATAGCGACAGGTCGTATCTGGCCCAACCTATCCAGGCACCAAGTTGGGGTGTGGGTGGGACTGCCTCTCTCTGGTTTTTGAGTTAATTCCTTCAGAGGTTTCATGAATGAGTGGAGACAGGGTATGACACTTTTATAAGCGTGCTTAGTGTATGCAGGCTTTGCATACAGCGGCGTTGTGACCAGTATTTATCTTGGTGTGCGTCTTGTCACACTGTGGTGTAGTGGCCGGTAACAAAAACCTGTTGAGGCAAGTGACTTAATTAATGTTGTTGGAGCAGAATAATTAGTCCTCAGTTAATGTTCGTTTATGCAAAATGATTGTTTATCTTCGCTGAGTAACGGAATTATGATAGTGACAGTTCAGACACTTTTATTTGGATGCTCCACGTAAGCATAGTGAGGTGTTGTGTGCAGGCTGTGTTGACCCTCGTACGCAGGCCGTGTTTGGCTGTAGTATTTCCCAGTATACCTTGTTAGTAGAAGTAGCAGTCTTTAAGTTATTTGTACGCTGAACCGTGACAAAAGTAGTTCTTTTTTGTGACTAGTGTTTTTTTGTACACCGCTAGCTAGCCTGGGGTGTAGCAGGATGGGGAAAAACAACAGTTTAACTGGATTATGTTGAACTGATAGTGCTATACTTGTGTGCTCCACAGTTGTTGTTTTTTCTTCTTCTGGTTTTCTTAATTGGTGCCTCCTTTGTCACAGGGTCCTTGTTTGGCCGAGAAGTGGAAGTGTTCTCCGGTCTTCAAGCAACGAGGCAGTCTTCGAGTGGCTGGTGTCTGTAGTCTTCAAGAGGGACTTATCACACTGTTCTGAGTTGAGTTTCTCCCTGAGCGTTAACCCTTTACTGCTCCACTCCTGGCAAATAGCGGTTCACTGGTAACAATGTTTGTTTTTGTGTTTTTTTCATTTGTGTGCGTGTTTGACAGGGGAAGATTGCACATATCTGGTGTTGACTAGTGTTCAGACATTCAAGATTGCATATATCTGGTGTTGACCAGAGAACGGACACTCTAGGTTGCATATATCTGATGTCACAACACAAAAATTACTTCCACCTCTGGTCAACACCAGATATATGCAACCTAGAATGTCCGTTCACTGGTCAACACCAGATATATGCAATTTATAATTTTTGTTCAGTGGTCAACACCAGATATATGCAATTTATAATTTTTGTTCAGTGACAATGTGGTATCTTGTGGTTTAAGTGTTGTGGTATTGTTGTATTAGTTAATTATAATAAATCCTGTCTACATTAAACTTCTAGTGTGTCAGAATTATTTGGAGTGAGCGTGGTTGGACATGAGGGTCAGTGTAGCTTGAACACCCTAAGTGTAAGTGGGTCACCCCTGCCTGTGCGTGACAGCAAGTGTGTGTGTGTGTGTGTGTGTGTGTGTGTGTGTGTGTGTGTGTGTGTGTGTGTGTGCGTGTGTGTGTGTGCGTGTGCGTGAGCCTGTGTTTATCATTTGTCAAAGAGACTGACCCAGTCTGCATCACAATCATGGCTTTCCAATAGAGGTTTAGGGTTCTCTATAAACCAAGAGTAATATCATCATCATCATCAAGTAGTTTTACCATGTATGTCATTTCCAAGCAGGACAAACAAGTGCATGCTTGGCGCTGTCCAACTGTGAAAAACCTGGTAACTGGCTGGGATGCAGGGTCAACCTGTATAGGCTCTAGTTGATTAAACTTGGATCAAAAGGACAGAGGTGACCCTGAGTGGTTGACAGGACATTAAAATCCATGGACTAATAAACTACACTAATTCCCTGTGATTGATGGGATGTTAAAATCAAAATGTTAAACAAACTTAAATTTCTGGTCATGGATCTTTAAAAAACCAAAGATTGCCATCCTGAACAGCCTGAACAGTAGCAAGCCTTTACAAGAGGTAATAGACAATAACTGATATAACATTATTTTTCTTTTGCTATGACAGCAAAAGGAAGATGATGTTATACTAGTTATTGTCTGTTATCGCAGTTATTGCTGCTGCTCCTCCTCTCCTCCTCAATAATATAAGCAGCAGCATCGTCATCATCACCAGTAGTGCTAGCAGCAGCATTATCATCAAGATCAACAGCTGTCTCTATCATCATCATCAACAGCAGCAGCACTCCCAGCACTGTAACCCTGTCATCATCATCGTTGTTGGCATCCTCATTATGTTCACAGTCACCATAGTTTTAACAGACACAAATGATCATTTAAACTACCAACACTCTTGTCATCAAAACTGTTAATGGCCAAACCATACAATTTTAAAACCCCTGTACATGCTGGCCATTAAAACCACTAGTAACCTAGTCACTAAAACCATTGGTAACCTGATAGTGCTAGTCTAGTCAATAACAAAACTGATAATCTAGTCATTAAAACAACCAGCAAGCTAGTCATTAAAATCACTGACAACCTATTCACCCAAACCACTTATCACCTAGTCATTAGAACCACTGACAACCTATTCACCCAAACCACTTATCACCTAGTCATTAAAACCACTGACAACCTAGTCACCAATGCAACTTATCACCTAGTCATTAAAACCACTGACAACCTAGTCACCAATGCAACTTATCACCTAGTCATTAAAACCACTGACAACCTAGTCACCAATGCAACTTATCACCTAGTCATTAAAACCACTGACAACCTAGTCACCAATGCAACTTATCACCTAGTCATTAAAACCACTGACAACCTAGTCACCAATGCAACTTATCACCTAGTCATTAAAACCACTGACAACCTAGTCACCAATGCAACTTATCACCTAGTCATTAAAACCACTGACAACCTGATGCTACCAACAGCCAGACAAGCAGCTGCATGTTGTACTCACAATATCAATCCTGTGACTGGTGTCTGGTCCAAACTCCACACTGCCGTACACATTATCACTGTCTTCGATGATCAGTTTGGCTGTGGTAATTCCCCGCACCTGAGCGTCGCCAGTCAGAGAATCCGCCTGCAGAGTGATGTCAAACTGCTCTGCCGGCTCCGGGAGACTGTCCTGCACAATGGTCAACTCAATCTGCTTTTCATTTTCCCCGTCCGCGAACACGACTTGGCCTTGAGTGGGACCAACATCCTGGGCCACGGGATCCGTTTTGCTGTCAGATCTGGCAAGGTACCACCCCACAGACACCTGGCCAAACGTTCCTTCCGTTCGGAGGACGGTGAAAGTGGCCAGAGTGTAGATGTCTTCGCTGATCCTTATTACCGGTGCCTCACCACTTCCCTCAGCAACTGGCTTGAACGTGATCACGCCGCTGGGGTAGTCATTGGCATTGATCGTGACTTCCGCAACACTGGGGTTCACAAACACAGCCTCGCCACGGAGAGTCTGCAGGCGAATCTTGAACGACTCCTTTATCTCTGGTATGTCATCATCATTGATGACAAAGGCAATGGTCTTCTGCATCTCCCCAGCCTTAAACACCAGCTCCCCATCGGCGGAAGAGTAGTCACCGCCAGAGAGAGCCGAGCCACCTTCAAACCTGTACACGACCGTGACGGTGTCATTTAGAGGGCCGATGGAGTTTCCGCTGGCATCGATTCCTCTGGAGACAGCCACACTCCAAGACTTGGTGCCAGGGCCTTCATCGTAGACATAGTTCTCCTGCAAGGCAGAGCAGTCACTCTCAGAGCATGTGCAGTTTGGAAACACATAACAACAGCCCAGGGTTTAATTTCTGTCAGGTTAGATTTCTGTCACTGCGGTTTTATCACGCTTTTCATGAGTACAGCACCCCTAAGGAGGTCCAGGTGGAAAAGCAGTAAGCAACATTAAACACTTTAGAATGTCAATGAGCAATTCAGGAATATGAAAAAGACTTGCAGCTGTAGTGCACAAATATGTGGCCATGCTGCAACAGCATGTTCAATGCACTTTAAGAAAAATAATAAAGAGGGAAGAAAAATAAAAAGAGACTTTTACTTGTACCTTTCACTGACGCTAGGGTGATGCCAAACACAACAGCAAGCAAATAATAATTAAAATTCTAACAAGTTTTGTAATTTAAAGCAACAAAATTACCCAGCATAACAAAACAACAAAACTTTTTTAACTAAACTAACTTCAAAGTGAGACTAAGGGCCAACTTGGACCCTTGCCAGATTCCACAAAGAAGATAAACAAACGGCAGTTTTTTGTTTTTCCCTCTGCACCTGCCTACCTGTGAGAACCTGACAGGAGCATCGTTGGCCTGGATAATCAGGGTCACCTCCGACGCATTGATTCTGGCATTGAAGGTGGCGGAAGTCAGCTTCACCACAAATGACTCATCATTCTCTGGCATCTGGACAGAAAAATGCAGATGTTCTCTAATGGATCCAAGCAAACAATAATAAGGAATACTTAAAGTGCCTAACCTGCACAGGCCCTAAGCACTGACATGTTCTTTACAAATATATATTGTCAAAATTCAACGCATACAACATGAATGCACACACACACACACACACACACACACACACACACACACACACACACACACACAACTCAACACAACTCAACTCAACTCAACAACACAGAAACCACACAGTGAATTTTTTCTTTTTTCCACTGAGTTTGTCACTTTTCTTCTTTTTTCCACTGAGTTTGTCACTTTTTTTCCAAGGGCACAAGGAGGCTCTCTCACAAGCATTCCCAGTTTTTGCTTCAGAAACAGCTTTACTGTTTGTCTGACTGACAAAGGTCCTGTTCCTCTTTTCAGTGCTAATAATCAAGTGCTCCTTAAAGCAGTTGCTGTTGTTGTTGTTGTTGTTTTGTATGTGTGTGTGTGTGTGCGTGTGTGTGTGTGTGTGTGTGTGTGTGTGTGTGTGTGTGTGTGTGTGTGTGTGTGTGTGTGTGTGTGTGTGTGTGTGTGTGTGTTGTGTTGTGTTGTGTTGTGTTGTGTTGTGTGTGTGTTGTGGTGTGTGTGTGTGTGTGTGTGTGTGTGTGTGTGTGTGTGTGTGTGTGTGTGTGTGTGTGTGCATTGTGGTGTGTGTGTGTGTGTGTGTGTGTGTGTGTGTGTGTGTGTGTGTGTGTGTGTCTGTTTGTGTGTGTTGTGGTATGTGTGTGTGTGTGTGTGTGTTGTGGTATGTATGTGTGTGTGTGTGTGTGTGTATGTGTGTGTGTGTGTGTGTGTGTGTGTGTGTGTGTGTGTGTGTGTGTGTGTGTGTGTGTGTGTGTGTGTGTGTGTGTGTGTGTGTGTGCATTGTGGTGTGTGTGTGTGTGTGTGTGTGTGTGTGTGTGCATTGTGGTGTGTGTGTGTGTGTGTGTGTGTGTGTGTGTGTGTGTGTGTGTGTGTGTGTGTGTGTGTGTGTGTGTGTGTGTGTGTGTGAGAGAGCACACAATACTTGTTAAAAATATGAACATGCTAACACTTGTATATAAAGAAACAGAGAGAGAGGGACAGACAGAGACAAGTAACGCAAGGACTGCTGGCAAAACTTGCAGTTGAAACGTGACCTGCCTCCACTAGCAAGCAGAAAGGAGAGAGAGAAGCAACCACTTCCCTACCCTGCCACCCCACCCCCCTCCACCCCACCCCCCTCCACCCCACTTTTTTTTTTATTTCTTTCTTTTTTGTAGCCTGCAGCGCTTTGTGGACCTGGGCACAACATTAGGCTGTGCTTGGGGCTGTGCTGTTAGTCCTCAGCAATGGGGGCCCAAAAAAGCATTTTGCCTGCCAGCAGCTCTACATACAGCGGCACTTTGCTACTAGGCAATTGGTAGACTGTTGTAGTGTTAGGGTTAGGTATAGGATTTTTTTCTTCTTCAACCACAGCCCTTTTTCTCACACACCATAAATATCAGTAATGATCAGACACTGATTGTTGGTATTATTGCAAGAAGAAAAATCTGACACAAGTGTGTGTGTGTGTGTGTGTGTGTGTGTGTGTGTGTGTGTGTGTGTGTGTGTGTGTGTGTGTGTGTGTGTGTGTGTGTGTGTGTGTGTGAGCACACAATACTTGTTTAAAATATGAACATGCTAACACTTGTATATAAAGAAACAGAGAGAGAGGGACAGACAGAGACAAGTAACGCAAGGACTGCTGGCAAAACTTGCAGTTGAAACGTGATCTGCCTCCACTAGCAAGCAGAAAGGAGAGAGAGAAGCAACCACTTCCCTGCCCTGCCACCCCACCCCCCTCCACCCCACTTAATTATTATTATTAGTAGTAGACCACAAAGGTGACGGGAAGTGGGGGGGGGGTGGGGGGGGGGGGGTAGAGTAGTAATTGGATTCTAATGTCCTGTCAACCACACAGGGTCACCTCAGGACAGTCAAACTCAGGTCATAAGCAAATACACATTTCTAAACTCTTCTCACATATATATCAACCCTCTGTAAAGTCAATCTACAAAACTAATCACTTCGCAAACGTAAAACATACATACACAAACATGAGACACAAATTTTCGAAGAGTTAGTCCCTTCTATATTACTCTTGTTAAAAGCACATAGTTGTATGTGTGTGTGTGTGCGCACGCATGCGTGCATGCATGTGTGTGTAAAATAAGTAAATACGTTTTCACTAGAAGCATGTTTAAAAATGTATTGTGCAGCGTAAATATGCAATTTGTACCTGTTCTTTGTGAAAGAGGCTAAGGCCTAAAAACAAATAAACTTGATTGTTCTTGTTCCTGTTAAAAGAGCACATAAGGCTAGGACATGCTGGTATCGTGGAGGGGCAGGGGGAAGCATCCTGAACTCACAGCATCAGGCAGAATCTGCAGCTGTAGAATGGCTTCCCTCTGATTGGGCAGGAAGGTGACAGAGCCAGTCACCGGAGCAATATCCACTCCCAGAATTCCATTCTCTGATGTGCTGTTCACCTACACCACAAATATGGTGGCACATGTCAAGTGAAAGAATACAGCACCTAAACCTAAGGTGGGCCCAAAGCACATAGTACAAAACAACGGGGTCGACAAAAGTGTACAAAATTAAGATAACAATGAAACCTTACTGATTATCTAACAACAACAAATATAAAGCAAATCATCCTATGTCATTGTTATCACTTCCAATGCACACACAAATGCATGCTCTCTCTCTCTCTCTCTCTCTCTCTCTCACACACACACACACACACATGCATGCATGCACGCACACATGTAACACATAACACACACACACACACACACACACACACACACACACACACACACACACACACACACACACACACACACACACACACACACACACAAACAGCCCATACACAACCATGCAAAGCATCATTTATTTCTCTGCCTGCCGACTCATCTCTCAAGTAATACTCTCTGGATTTCTTCAGACATGATCAGACTGTATAGTATGGAATCTGTGGACATTTGGTAATGTGTGGAATGCAAATAAATATTCAGGTCTGTATGGAACATATGTGTTAGAGAAAACTAACTGTCTGGGTGAATGGAAGTGTTGTCAGCAGCTGAACAAGTAACAATAGGGCCAAGAGCAGAGAACAGTGCTATATATAAAAGTGATCAATTATAATAATAAACTGTCCAAAATCTGTATTTTTTAGATCCTGTTCAAAGGGGATCCCAAGTGAAAACACAAGCTGGCCAGAAATGTTGAAAACGTATTTAAAAAAATATTGGCTGGCTTTTATTGATATTTGGTTGTTCTATCAACATTTGCACAAGAAACTACTTTGGGGGAGGTGGGGGCAAGGAGCAGGGCTTCGAATTTGTGATCCTCAGGGCACAGCCACATAGGTGTGCTCCTTACCTATGCTGAACAGTATAAGGCTGGCTCATGACACATTTAATACTTTTGTCACACATTCCAGCCTTGTTCATGACACCACTGATGCAGACCACTGGGCACAAAATGGTCAGGGTCATGTTTTTTTCAAATGTTGATTTTTCAGAAAAATGGCCAGAAACTGAGTGAAAAACTGCTGCCTGTACATGTTTCATCCCATACCAACTGACATGATCTGTGATGTTTCTTCAGTTCCCCTTCAAGTGTTTTATACCAACAGAGAAACAAAGAGACAGCTCACCTCATACGTCACCCCGATGGTCTGGAAATAGCTGACCGTGCGCTCCAGTCTCAGGTTGACCACAGATGTAAACAGCTCCTCCCTGACCAGCACCGGCGACACCTGACAACCAAACATGCAGCTCTGCTTTAGATGAATCCTGGCACACAGGATCTTTTCAAACAGCATGCTTTTACTTTTGACCAATCACAACTGGTTTTCCATCCTTTCTTTAAAATCAACACACAAGGGAGTTAATTAGCACTGGAAAGACATCACACAAACGTAACAAAAAAGGTCTGAGTCACCTACAGTAACTCCCACCTGGCATGCTAGTAAATACAAGGTACATAAACTCCACCAGAGGTACATTGCCATCATCAGTAATGGGATGAAGTCTGTCAAACAGAGGAATGAAAAAAGAAAAATAACAACAAACCGCAAGACACAAAAACAGATTCCAACACCAATGCAGTGACTTACATCCACAAAGCCAAAGACTCCAAAGGCATCGTCACTGGCCTCTACGATCACGCTCACACTGTTTGGTGACCCCAGATACATGCCAGAGTTGATGAGGATGAGCCGGAGATCAAACAGTTCCTTGTTTTCGGGCTCATCGTCATCTCGTACTGTGAAGGTCACGTAGGCAACCCCTGAGGATGGGGTGAAAGTCGCAACCTGTGTGTCGCCTATAAAGTCATCCCCCATGTCATTGCCAATCTGAAAGCAAAACAAACAAATCTTTATTGTTCGCTTTCATTGCATTTTTTTTTTTTTTTTTTTTTAAATTCAGTATTTCACATTACATTCCATATGGTTAGTGCATGGCTTACTTGGTGGGCTGTACACTTGCTTAAAAAAAAATCAATCTGAAACATGAAAGACTGCTAGCGTTGTAATTGTCATGCCAACATTCTTCCAAGCACTGGACAAGAAAACAACTCAAGCAAACAAAAGATACGTCATCTCTCTTTTCATTATTTTTTAACCATTTAACTGTTGTTTTAGTCTGATACGTGTCATTTTTTGTCACTTGATGAAGGGGATTACCCCAAAAATGTGCAGATTGTGTGTCTATGTCATAATAAATAAGTGTTCTTTTGAATCTTTAATGTGTTCGGATCTTGTATACTTGCTTAGTTTCAATAGAAATTATACAAGCAAAGCCACATTTCACAGGGAGAATTCCATTTCAGTACACACACAGATGCAATGACAAATACAGGGATGCAAAAGAGCAAACGATGCAGATAGGTGGGCAGATAAATGAACAGGCTTTCATCCTCCATTTGGCTGCAGTGCTACACTGAGCTAAACTGACGACCAGTGAATTCACTGCTTTAAGCAAGTATCACTTTTAACTTTAAGTATGTTTGTGTACCTTTACCAAGTTTCTAGCCTCTGGACTGGCTACTGTTTTGTGCTTGTGGCACATTTCATCCCCAGGCTACAGTTGTGTTTTTGTGGTACATTTCACCCCCTGTCTATGGTTGAGTGCTTATGGCACATTTCACCCCCTGTCTATGGTTGAGTGCTTGTGGTACATTTCACCCCCTGTCTATGGTTGAGTGCTTGTGGCACATTTCACCCCCTGTCTATGGTTGAGTGCTTGTGGTAATTTCACTCCCTGTCTACAGTTGAGTTTTTGTGGTACATTTCCCCTGTCTATGGTTGAGTTTTTGTGGTACATTTCACCCCCTGTCTATGGTTGAGTGCTTGTGGTAATTTCACCCCCTGTCTATGGTTGAGTGCTTGTGGTACATTTCACCCCCTGTCTATGGTTGAGTGCTTGTGGCACATTTCACCCCCTGTCTATTGTTGAGTGCTTGTGGCACATTTCACCCCCTGTCTATGGTTGAGTGCTTGTGGCGCATTTCACCCCCTGTCTATGGCTGAGTGCTTGTGGTGCATTTCACCCCCTGTCTATGGTTGAGTGCTTGTGGCGCATTTCACCCCCTGTCTATGGTTGAGTGCTTGTGGTGCATTTCACCCCCTGTCTATGGTTGAGTGCTTGTGGCGCATTTCACCCCCTGTCTATGGCTGAGTGCTTGTGGTGCATTTCACCCCCTGTCTATGGTTGAGTGCTTGTGGCGCATTTCACCCCCTGTCTATGGCTGAGTGCTTGTGGTGCATTTCACCCCCTGTCTATGGTTGAGTGCTTGTGGCGCATTTCACCCCCTGTCTATGGCTGAGTGCTTGTGGTGCATTTCACCCCCTGTCTATGGTTGAGTGCTTGTGGTGCATTTCACCCCCTGTCTATGGCTGAGTGCTTGTGGTGCATTTCACCCCCTGTCTATGGTTGAGTGCTTGTGGCGCATTTCACCCCCTGTCTATGGCTGAGTGCTTGTGGCACATTTCACCCCTGTCTATGGCTGAGTGCTTGTGGCGCATTTCACCCCTGTCTATGGCTGAGTGCTTGTGGCGCATTTCACCCCTGTCTATGGCTGAGTGCTTGTGGCACATTTCACCCCTGTCTATGGCTGAGTGCTTGTGGCACATTTCACCCCTGTCTATGGCTGAGTGCTTGTGGCACATTTCACCCCTGTCTATGGCTGAGTGCTTGTGGCGCATTTCACCCCCTAGAATCAGTGACAGCTGTGTGAAAGAAAGAAGTAATGAGACAAAGACATTAAATGACATTATATGTGCACCTGATCCAAACACTATCATTGACCTCAGCATTGGTTGCATTAGGGACTGATGAAGAGAGTGGGTGGTGCGGTGGGGTGAGGGTGGGGGGAAACACTCCCACTCACCTCCACAATGACGCGGACATTTTCAGTGATGGTTCCTAAGAGTTCCACTCGTACGGTGAACTCATCTCCCTCCTTGACGTTGAATGACTCATCGAAGAAGCGGATCATCTGACCCGCAGCACTGTTCACCAACATCACCATGACCACTGCTGCCACAGCCTTTTCTTGCAGTGTCCTCCACTGTCCCATCATGCTGCTTATTTGACTGTAATGCAAGGGAAGAAAACCAAGTCAATACCAGAATATTGCATTAAGAACATTGATTCATAACAGGGCTAGATCATAATAAATCGTTCTGGTTTGTCCTGGTTAGTGCATTGCAGAAGCAAATGAAACAGAAGATAAAGAAGCCCTGACAGTCACATGCTAGTATTCTGTACAGCATGGATCTCCACTCTGTACAGCATGGATCTCCACTTCCATCCTGGCTGGGTCCTAGTCAACAGTGTACAGCATGGATCTCCACTTCCATCCTGGCTGGGTCCTAGTCAACAGTGTACAGCATGGATCTCCACTTCCGTCCTGGCTGGGTCCTAGTCAACAGTGTACAGCATGGATCTCCACTTCCGTCCTGGCTGGGTCCTAGTCAACAGTGTACAGCATGGATCTCCACTTCCGTCCTGGCTGGGTCCTAGTCAACAGTGTACAGCATGGATCTCCACTTCCGTCCTGGCTGGGTCCTAGTCAACAGTGTACAGCATGAATCTCCACTTCCGTCCTGGCTGGGTCCTAGTCAACAGTGTACAGCATGGATCTCCACTTCCATCCTGGCTGGGTCCTAGTCAACAGTGTACAGCATGGATCTCCACTTCCATCCTGGCTGGGTCCTAGTCAATAGTGTACAGCATGGATCTCCACTTCCGTCCTGGCTGGGTCCTAGTCAATAGTGTACTTTGCTCTCTGGTCTCATCACGAGAAACCCATGAATCAAACATAAAAAATCCTATGAATCAAATAAAACAAAACAAAGTTACAGTGAAAAGTGCTGAATGACTGGTGTCAAGCAGTCTATGTGCCGATGTGGAGTGTTTGTTCCTGTCTATACTGGCATTTTCTGTGCCCTTTTGGTGGGAGTTTGCAGATGGTTAGCTAGCGTGATGGACTGTAAATCTGGTGGCCAAGGTTTGACTCATGGATGTGACAAGGTGAAGGACCATTCTCCAGTTCTTCTGAGTCCAAACTTGTGCAGACTCACCGGTACCCAACTCACTTTGGTGTGCATAGAATGGACTAACATCAAAACACTAAAGATCAGCTACCACCTTTTTAATAGGAGAAGACCTGATGGCTGGTGGCATGGAATTGGTGTAGCTAATTAGTTACTCGATTGGAGCATCCTGTCAACAGCATGCTGTGGTGTACCAGTTCTTGGATTTTAATGTCCCATCAACAGCACAGGGCCACCTCAAGACAAACCACACGTTCAACATTCTTTTACACCAGTTGAAAACATAGGTCATTAAATCACAAGTTTGTCTAATTTGTTGTTACATCTTTATAAACCAACCATCCATCTCTCTATCAGTGCACAATAACATGTTTTGGTACCTCTTTATATTCTGCAGGCACTCACTATGGGAACGTGCTTAAAGTTAAACTACTTGTGACTATGACTCGTATGAGCATAGTGACCTAATCATTCTGCAAGTACATGGAACAAAACTAGCCAAAACTAACACAGTTAAAACAGGGGGAGGATTTGGAGAAAATGAAGGTGAATGAACTAGGATGGTAGAAATTGGGACAAGGAAGAAATTACTGGCAATGGCCAAAGCATGTGTAGCAATATTCTGACCTACTCCAGGGTTTAAAAGGAGAACATGTGTAAACTTTGGGCTCTAAACATGGGGGACTTTAACTTCTGCATCCGCAGTACTCCATTGTGGGTCTGGAGTCATGGAAACACACAGCTGATGCACAATAGTAGCAGAATACTCAAAATGCTGACTGTGGCTATTCCTAATGCAAGAAGAAGAAGGGAGTGTTTTCGGAATGAGCAAATGCACAGACATGTAATCAAATGCAACAACAGCAGCACTACTGATCAAAAACATCTAATAAATAAGGTAACTACCAGACACCAAAAGACCAGGACATACATAAACTAAAACACCTTCACACATTACTGAGACATGAAAGGATTGGCTCACCTGGTTCAAAGGCATGCATCTACCCATGGGTAAACATCCGTATCTCTCAGTATTGTATCTCATCCACAAACTCCATGAACATATCCCATCTGTATCTCCTTGGATCAGTATGGTATCTCATCCACAAACTCCATGAACATGTCCCATCTGTATCTTCTTTTCTCAGTATTGTATCTCATCCACAAACTCCATGAACATGTCCCATCTGTATCTCCTTGTCTCAGTATGGTATCTCATCCACAAACTCCATGAACATGTCCCATCTGTATCTCCTTGTCTCAGTATGGTATCTCATCCACAAACTCCATGAACATGTCCCATCTGTATCTTCTTGTCTCAGTATTGTATCTCATCCACAAACTCATGAAAATGTCCCAACAATTCACATATTAACCATCTTCACTGAACTGCAACAGCAATGAACATAATGCAAAACAGACATTATTACCACTTTTCACTGAACTGCAACAGCAATGAACATAATGTAAAACAGACATTATTACCACTTTTCACTGAAGTGCAAACACAATAAACAAAATGTCCCAACATTTCATGTGTTGATCAATGTCACTGAACCGCAAACAGCAATAAACATAACATAAAAGTGACTGACAACTTGGACAGATATCAATTCAGAAGACTTCACAAGCAGCACATGCAATTAATAAAATGTCCCAACAATTCACATGTTGATGATCGCAAACACCAATAAACATAATGCTAAAGCGACATCTGTCATCATTTTCACTGGCACGCAACAGCAGTTAACATAAACCTAAAAGTAAAACAGACAGAACCAGAACAGAGAGCATTTTTGTTGGACGTAACATTCGTTATTATTCCACAAACCGACAACTTGGACTGATGTCAATTCCAAAGACACCGAGCAGCACCCTTCCGAACCAGCAGAACCTAAGGTGCACTAAAGAAGGGAAACCCCAAAGCACTCTCATCCAACAGGGTGGGGCCGGCTGGACTCACACCCATGACCAGCAAATAGAGCAGCACAGCCTCACCAGGCGGCAGTGTGTGAGGCATGCATGACTGCACCCCACTTACCACAGCCCAAGGTGTGGCAACAGCTGGACTGGGCGGAACTCCAATGGGGAGGGAGTCCTATTGATTGACTGAAGCAGGGCTATTGTGACATTAGGTCTATCCCAGTGAGATATTGATCATATTATTAGTCAGGATTTTGTGACAGTTTTCTGCTGAGAAATGATCAGGTCAAATGCCTATGTGTTTATTTGGCTTGTAACAGACAAATGACATCAATCTTGTTGTTGTCTCCCCCCCCCCCCCCCCCCCCCCCCCATCTCTCACTACACACTATCTAGCTTCTGTAGCAGTGTTACTAGGACCGACTACTGCACTGAAGAAAATGCGAAGTTGGTACAAATGTACTCAACATGCAATGCAGCTGTTCTCATGTCTGGTTGTAATTGTACTCTTCTTGACACACAAATTTCTTTAGATATATACTTTGTACAAACATTTGAAGTCAGTGCTTTGATGTGTGATTTAGACTGTCCATGTTTGTGCAAAACCTCATATCAAACAAGGTTTATAATATAAGCAGATAAAATGTCTTAAGACATGGACAACAGATTTATTTCTTTATGGTATGAAATTAACCCAAGCAAGGAATAAAGCTCTAACTCAATGTGTTTAAAAGGCCAAACAACTGTAGAGTGTGCAGTTTTAGATCCAACGCTAGACAGAAACTGCTTCATTACCATATCAAGGTCATGGAAAAATTAACCCCAAATCAATATATGCACGACACAGCCTAGCAATCTGCAACATGAAACAACAAGCAAACAAGCAACCAGAACAAGGTGACCAGAAAGTAAGCAACAACAACCAGCAAACAACTAGTGACAAACCAGCAAAATGAACTCAGCAACTGTCAAAGAAATAACCAGCAACAAACAACACAAACAGCCAGCCATCAAGCAGCAAAAAGAACCAAATAACCATCACAAACAACAACCAGCAACATCAAACAACCAGCAACCAGCCAGTAACATCCAACCAGCAACCAGTCAGCAACAAATAACCAGCAACCAGTCAGCAACAAATAACCAGCAAACAGTCAGCAACAAATAACCAGAAACCAGTCAGCAACAAAATAACCAGAAACCAGTCAGTTGCAGTCAAAAAGCAACCAGTCAATAAAAAATCAATAACAGAACACCAGCAACATTAAACAAACCAGCAACAAACAACCAGCAACATTCAGCAACAAACTGCCAAAACCAGTCAGTAGCAAGCAACAAGCACCCAGTCAGTACCAAAGAAGCAACAACAGGAAACCAGCCATTAACAACCTGCCAGCAACGTGAAACCAGTGACCAGTCAGTAACAAACAACAAGCAATCAGCCAGTAACAAAAACCAGCAACATAAAACCAGAACCCAGTCAGTAACAAGCAACCAGTTGGCAACAACTGACCAACCAGTAAGCACCAACCAACCAGTAGCCAGTCAGCAACAACCAGCTGGTATCAAATGACAAGCAGTCTGTAATAAACAACCAGCAATATGAAGCCAGCCAGTAACAAACAACCAGAAACCAGTCAGTAACAAACAATCAGCAACATGATACCAGCAGCTAACACCATAAACCAGCCAGCTAGCCCCAACCCAACAAGAAGAAAAGAAGAGATTTTAAGAGAATAAAACTTACCGCAAACAATTTCATAGACTCAATCACCTGCATGTCTTCAGTCACTTGGGAACCACAACTGTGGATGCACATATTGATATCCACATGAATAGCAGGCATATCCACAGGCTTTTACAAATATAGACATATCCACAGGCTTTTACAAATATCCACATGCTTTTACAAATATCCACATATCCACAAGCTTTTACAAATATCCACAGGCTTTTACAAATATAGACATATCCACAGGCTTCCACAAATATCCACAGGCTTTTACAAATATCCACAGGCTTTTACAAATATATACATATCCACAAGCTTTTACAAAGACACACCCACAGCCTTTACACCCTCAGACTTGCAGTGTAGCACAATAATCTCCAATTTGCATAACATTAACACTCCACTGGTATCTAAATTCTGATGACATCCTTGTTCCATGGCTACTAAGTACTATATACAACACAAACCTGAAGTAACTAGAATACAGTGTTCTTAAATTTCATTTCTATTTGAAAGGCTTTGCCCATTGGTGATCGAGGTTGTGTCCGCCTGAATAATGTCAAAGGCTGTTGTTCAAAAGATTAGTCTAAAAAAAATCAAACCATTGGAAAATGGGATACATATATCTAAAAATAGAAGAAGAAGGACTAAACTATGCCTGAATTATGTCATAGGCAGTTGATCAAAAGATAAGTCTCAAACAAAAACAAACCATTTGAAAAGGGTATAGAAAAAGAAGAAGACTAAACTGCCTGAATAATGTCAAAGGCAGCTAATCAAAAGATAAGTCTCAAACAAAAGCAAACCATTTGAAAAGGGTATAGAAGAAGAAGAAGAAGAAAACACTAAACTGTGCCTGAATAATGTCAAAGGTCGCTGATCGAAAGATAAGTCTCAAACGAAAACAAACTATTTGAAAAGGGTTGAAAACAACCCAACCCAACCCCAAAACAGACTAACATGTATGACTCGATGATCTGCTCCCAGTTCTCTCCTACAAATCAAATGTCCCCCAGCTGCAGCAAACATCCCAAACACATTGCTGCACATCCTATGGCATCTGCAGTCTGAGAAACAGCCGTCAGTCAAGGTTCTTCCCTGTAACGCACAGGTAAGGCCTGCATCAATTATGCAACAGGTGTTGATTAAGTACCCTGAAAGATGCCCCCTGTCCATCAAATATTTAGCTTGTTTCCACCCCTCTGATTCCATGCTTCTTCAAGTATCAACAGTCAGGGAGAAATTAGATTTCCTCCTTTCATGCAAAATGCATGTCATTAGGGCAACTCTCTCTTGCTCTCTCTGTGCACCTGGATTGTTCTGTAATACACAACAATATAAACATTATTCTTTCTTGAGGGAGTAACTGCTAGATGTGAGAGTACATGAAGACTTGCAGTACTATAAAAATCCTCTTGTATGCTTCAGTAATACACCATACAACAGTGGAACCCCACTTACATACACCGCTTTCAGGGTCAAGCAAAGGTGGTCTAAAAGGTGGGGTAGTCTTTGACTTTGGTAGGGGGTGCATTCCCATGGACACATAAAGGGAAAGTTTCTGAAAAAGTGGTTTTGAAACACCAGTGGTCACTCATCCACCAGGGTGGTTGTGCATCAGTGGTTTCACTGCAGTAAGATGTTTCAGGCTTTCACCCTCTCAAACAACAACAACAACAACAACAAAAACCAGACTAATAGTTCAGTTCTCTTAATAGGGAAGCAAGTAAACATGGTGCTTAACGTCCACAGAAGCCATGAGGCTTATTAGGGACAGGAAGAAGGGGGGAGGGGTATGGAGGTGGGGGGAAAGGGAGATTATATACCTAACGCTACACTGTCACCACCAGAATGACTTCTGCATTAAGGTGGGCAGCAATGAGAGCCATTTTAATGTTTCATAATTGTGAGGGACAAAGTCACAAGACAGTGTCCACAGACCACAATTTTTGAAGCGAAAGGATAGCCAAAGCAGATTCAGACCAAAGTCCTTCTGCTCACAGAATTCTCTGAATGGTGGTGAAGTAGAGATTCATGTCCTCGGACATCAGTTGACATACCAGGGACAAACTGTGACCAATGCCGAAGCACACTTCAGTGTTGCTTTATGTCCACAGAAACCATAAGGCTCGTTAGAATGGAAAGCCCAGGACGGCCACCTCGACTTTCACACAGCTCCTAAACTCTGATTCTCTGAATATAATAATAATAATAGATACTGTTTGCATCTATAAGACTATTCTCTGGTGTACACAAACTCACTGCACTTTACAACATTCTTCATTTTCTGCATTTAGCCAGAAGGGGGGAAAAATTGATAGTAACATGTTCAAGAAAGTAATACATATATAAATATATATATATGTCAACTAACAATATATAGATACACAAGAAAAATATATTGATTAATTACTGAAACAAGGTAACAATATCTAAGCAAAGGGATTAGATTGTAGCAGCCACACATCAAGTTATTTGTATAAAATTTTAAATAGCCAATAAACTAATCAAAAACAGCATACAGCAATTAATCAATCAATATATTTTTTATTAACCTATCTCTTTATCAGTGATTCACCTATTTATGGATCATTACCAGAAACGAGCTGTCAACCAGTCACTGGTACAGCCAATGAGCAATCACACCTGTTCCTAAATGAGCCACTATCCATTCAGTCATCATCAGATTCAAATGTGTGTGTGTGTGTGTGTGTGTGTGTGTGTGTGTGTGTGTGTGTGTGTGTGTGTGTGTGTGTGAGTGTGTGTGTGTGTGTGTGTGTGTGTGTGCATGTGAGGGATGGTGCATGCATGTGTATGTATGTATTGGCATGTGTACACAGTTGCGTGCATATGCATGTGTATCTATGCATGTGTGTGTGTGTGTGTGCATGTGTGTGTTGTGTGTGTGTGTGTGTGTGTGTGTGTGTGTGTGTGTGTGTGTGTGTGTGTGTGCATGTGAGGGGTCGTGCATGCATGTGCATGTATGTGTTGGGGTGTGTACACAGTTGTGTGTGCATGCATGTGTATCTATGCATGTGTGTGTGTGTATGTGTGTGCGTGTGTGTCTGCGTGAGTGTGTGTGTATGTGTGTGCGTGTGTGTCTGCGTGAGTGTGTGTGTATGTGTGTGTGTGTGTGTGTGTGTGTGTGTGTGTGTGTGTGTGTGTGTGTGTGTGTGTGTGTGTGTGTGTGTGTGTGTGTACACATGTTACTGTGCCACCTGGGATGTTTTCCCATGGGAATTCAGGCCACCTTCCCACAGGAAGGTCTGCTAGCACAACCTTGCTCTACCCACTAATGTCTGTATAAGCTATTCTGATAGCTGCTCTACCCACCAGTGTCTGTATCAGCTATTCTGACATAGCTGCTCTACCCACCAATGTCTGTATAAGCTATTCTGATAGCTGCTCTACCCACTAATGTCTCTATAAGCTATTCTGACATAGCTGCTCTACCCACCAATGTCTGTATCAGCTATTCTGACATAGCTGCTCTACCCACCAGTGTCTGTATAAACTATTCCTACTGCTCACAGTACATACTAAAAAGGCATAATACAGCAGAATTCCACTCCAATCTCCGAGGCTGATCAGGTTTCTGTCCACATTGTCGAGGCATGCCAACAGCTGCTGTAGTGTCAATACTGAATGCACACATCCACACCCGCTGCTGCGGAAAGTCCCAGTCACTGATCAGATACACTGTGCTGTAGTGTCAATACTGAATGCACACATCCACACCCACTGCTGCGGAAAGTACCAGTCACTGCAGCCATATCAGATACACTGTGCTGTAGTGTCAATACTGAATGCACACATCCACACCCACTGCTGCGGAAAGTCCCAGTCACTGCAGCCATATCAGATACACTCTGCTTGCTAGGATTGCGTGGGTCAAATGAGGGAGGAATATATTACCTAGATACCTCCTGACAACCTTCGTAACACTTATCCAGATAGACTAGTGAGATACCTTTTAACAACCCCATTGGCACTTATCCAGACAGAGACCTGATAACTTCTGTGACAGACTCCAGATAGACAAGTGAGATACCTTCTAACAACCTCTGACACTTATCCACATAGATCAATCAATTAGACACCTTCTAACAACTTCTGCAACACTTATCCACACAGACAGATCAATGAAATACCTTCTAACAACTTCTGTAACACTTATCTAGATAGATTAGTGAGACACCTTCTAACAACTTCTGTAACACTTATCCAGATAGATTAGTGAGACACCTTCTAACAACTTCTGTAACACTTATCCAGATATACAGATTAGTGAGACACCTTCTAACAACTTCTGTGACACTTACCCAGATAGATTAGTGAGACACCTTCAGACCACTTCTGTGACACTTATCCAGATAGATTAGTGAGACACCTTCAGACCACTTCTGTGACACTTATCCAGATAGATTAGTGAGACACCTTCTGACAACCGTTGTGACACTTATCCAGACAATTAACATGTTGCCAGGAGACAGAGTGCTCCAAACACTGATGTAAATTCCATAAAGGTGTGGTGACACCCAAGCATTTGGAAGATTTACCAGAATGTTCATGTCTCACACTCTCATCAACCTGCATACTTTGGTGCATGAATACTCCCCGAAAGGGAAGGATTGTGAACTGTTCCATAAAACTTGAGATTAAAAGAGTGGTGCCTCTTGACTGTATGTACTGAAGATACATTGGTTTGTTGCACATACATACTTATTGTAAACTAATTATCTTTGTTCATTTGCCTGGCTGACTTCCTGCTGAGAGATACTGGGTGTATGTACAGTTCTACACACACACACACACACACACACACACACACACACACACACACACACACACACACACACACACACACAGTGACACACACACACACACACACACACACACACACACACACACACACTGATACACAGTGTATTGGATAACACACAGTTATTACAGACACTGATAACACTTTACTGGGTAACACAGTTATTAGGAGTACTTGCCTTCTGACTCAGTTGCAACAGTTACCACAAAATGCTAATGACAGGAAAGAAATTTATCATCTTTACAACTTACTGTTAATTTTTTTTAAAGATTTGTACATCATTACAATACATTGTACATCATTACTAAAAGCAATATACTTGTATCTTTATCTGGGAATGAACGAGTGCATGCATACACATATGTATGTATGTGTGCATCTGTGTTTACTAGCAACTTGAAAACATTATTTGTTCAGCTAGTCTAATGAAAAAGCATAAATCTCTGATGTTGTTGTTTTTAAACCAGTATGTCTAAAGAAAGGCTGAAGTAACTTTTGTTTCCACTATACAGTGTTATGATACAGATGTTTAACTTTGCATCAGTGTACAAAATGTCAATGACTTGGGAAGTTAATCCATTTTAAATGTAATGTGTGCATAGCCAGGTGTTCAGTTCATAACAAGGTGTGCATACATACTTCACATGCATACTTGAGCCTGTGCTAAATCACATCAGTAGACAGACAGGCAGAAATATAAATAAGCAAAGTCACGCACATACTCATACACGGAAGCACAGACAGAGACAGACAGACAGAGACAGACAGACAAACAGACAGACAGAGAAAGAGACAGAGAAGTATACACACACGTGCACATGTGCAAGCACACATGCACACACATACACACACACATAAAAGAACACACACACACAAACACACTCCCTCTCTCAAACACACACACACACACACACACACACACACACACACACACACACACACACATACACACACACACACACACACACACACAGCAGACCAACACGTGACCACACCAAACAGCTGGCAAGCACTCTCCAGCACACAGCTGACACATTAACTGGGACAGGCTGTGCTCTGTGTACCATCCTGCTTCATGCACGCTGCCCCTTCACTGGCCTCAATCGTCAATATAGGCACTTGAATCATAAAAATCAATCACAGAACAGCAACTTACAAAGAGGCTGAGGTGGGGCAATAATGAGTAATGTCTGCTGTTGTAATGTGCTAAAGTTGGATTGGTATATAATCTGCTGTTGTAGTGTGCTAAAGTTGGACTGGTATAAATCTGCTGTTGTTTCTGTGGTGTGCTAATGTTGGATTGGCATATAATCTGCTGTTGTTCCTGTGGTGTGCTAAAGTTGGATTGGTATATAATCTGCTGTTGTTCTTGTAGTGTACATGCTAATGTTGGACTGGTACATAATCTGCTATTGTAAAGTTGGACTGGTGTATTAGTTGACACCTAGGCTTTACTGTAAAACAATAAATGATGGAACGTTTTCAGAGGATGGGGCATACTGGACCACAGAAGAAGAGGATAGAGTATAAATGAGTAACGTCTGCTGCCAGATTGGTATACAAGCTGATATCTAGGTTTTGTTGTATCTGTGAATGACTACTACTACATAAACATGCAGTAATCCAGTGTCATTGGACAGACTTGGAAATGGAAGGCTATATGCTGTAACTGTTCTTTCTGCCCCCTTCCTTTCTATCAGAATGGTGTCTTTGTCCATGGAGAACTATTTCACTTGACTTCTGTGCTTGTGTAGTCCCATGAGTGTGGTTGTGAGTGTACATGTGTGTGTGTGTGTTGGTGTGAATATGATCAGATGTGCAAATGGAACCTGTATCACTGTATACTCAGATGAATTATATATACTCCAGATTCCCTGCACCAGACTATCCACTTTTGGTTCCCCTGCCTTTTCTGTTTTCAGTCCATCTACATGGAATGACCTTCCCCTTCCTCTTCGACAAAAACCCTCTCTGGACTCATTCAAATCTAAATATAGTCCTTTCCCAAAATTGTAGACCCCCCATGTTTTCTGTTCCGTTCTGATGTCTTCATCCATTTCAGGTCTTCTGGGCATTTGCTGCCCGTTTTTGAGCTGTGCTTATTTTTCTTAGCTTTGTATGGTCAGAATGCTTGTGTGTGCGGGTGCCTCCGTGTGTGTGTGGGGGTGTGTATGTGCTTAGAATAATCTCTAGGGACAAGATTTTGCACTTTAAAAATACTTTAATTATTATGAATTATTATTATTAAATTGTGTGTGTGTGTGACTGTACAGTAAAACAAAGTGAGTGAGTGAGTGAGTGAGTGAGAGAGAGTGTGTGTGTGTGTGTGTGTGTGTGTGTGTGTGTGTGTGTGTGTGTGTGTGTGTGTGTGAGAGAGGGAGAAAGAGAAAGAGATATATGGGGGGGAGAGAGGGGCAGACATACAGTAAAATATGCATGAGAGATATTGTACTATGCTAAAATAATTAGTTTAGTCAAGTGTCACATAAAGACACAAATGCCCAGCCTGCTTGAAGGCTGCTGGCTGGATTGTCAACCCTATTGGTTTCTATTGTGAGCTCTGGTCTCAGATTAGGTGTAAAAAGTCTGAAACAGAATGAGGGCCAGAATCAACACAAAAGGGAGTTAATTAGTGCTTGAAAGATGTCATACAAGCACAACAACAAAGACCTGAGTTGCCTACAGTAACGCTCACCTGGCATGCATGTAAATATGAGGTACAAATCAAAACAAATCAAATCAATCTTTATTATTCATCAATATACAAAGCATCAAAATAAAAATAAAAAATCTTTGACACATGGGCTCAAAAAGGTATAATTAAAATAACAATAAATATAAATACGTAAAAATCTCACTCACATTCTCTCCCCACTCGCCTGCCCCGGCTTCTTCCACTGACATACAGCCACAAACACATGAATAATGTTCAGAACATGCATGCATCCACGTGCATGCGCACGCACACACACACACACACACACACATAAACTCCACCAGAGATACATCCTCAAATGTACCGCTGGTGGAGTTTAATACGTACATTGTATTTACACACACGCCAGGTGAGAGTTATTGTAGGCAACTCAGGTCTTTCTTGTTGTGTTTGTGGGACATATTTTGAGCACTAACTCCCTTGCGTGTTGATTCAAAGCACTTTTTATATTATTGTAAGCACTTTTTATATTATGTTCTTTTACATTACATTTGTTCTGCTCATATCCACATTTCATAAGATTTCATATTTGGATATAAATAAACCTCAACTTAGGACAACCCTCTTTCAAGAGCACTTTCGCTTGATTTGTGTGGTGCTCTTATCAGAGAGACTTTACTGCAGTCAGTCTCTTATTTGTTATTATACAGGTATAAAACTATAATGCATTGACACCAGAAAGGTCTGAAGCTGAAGACGAACCATAAAAACTGAAGGCAACTACTTCATTGTTTTGATGGAAATTTTATTTCATTTTAAAGAAATTTGAATAAACAATATACAAAAATATTTTTTTAAACCAAGGAATTCAGAATCATAGAAATCTGAATAGTATAAATTTTGTTTTTAACTGCTGTACTACAGTAGCTTCAAAGAAAGGAAAAATTATGTTAAAAAAAATATTGAAACATAAAGCTGAATAATAAGTTTCAGGGTAGGGTTATATATATGTATATATATATAACTGCTTGGAATATCCAAAAACATTGCATCTCCCTCATCAAAAGCAATATAAGTAAATATAGATTTAACCAAAATATCAGGATAATGACATAATTATGGTATATTGTGTCATTTACATTTATTTTGACCACAGCATCAACATCAAAATATCCACAGGGAGACAGTATAATTTTACAGCCAATAATAAGTGTAAAAAATGATTAGGAAAAAACACCACTCTCTGAAAAACCAAAACCAAAACAACCAACATAGCATGCACAAATACAGACCCATCTGGAAAGAAAACATTGTTAAAATAAAAGCAGTGATTGAAATGCAAACTAAACTTGAAATAGTTGACATGAAAAATCCAGTAAGCTGGTGTTTTACGCCCAGTCAACCAGTATGTTTATATCAGGGCGATATGAAAAATCCTAAATCAAACAAACACTGTATATATTATTTCCTGCAACAATGCTATGGTCTGAAAATAAACATTCCGGCCAACATCCCAGAAACATGTAGGTTGTGCTTTTTATTTTTTATTTTTAACTGAGCACAAATCTTTCTCTCTCTCATTATTTGCTTTTTTATGCACAAACAAACCATGACTACAGCAGAACTCTGCATGTCTGGATTTCCAGTTCCATAAATTGTAATCATGCAGTCCCTTTCAGCTGCTAGTCACAGGTAGCTTACTAGTCAGTCTAGTAGTAACCAGGCAGAATGAAATGAAACTAAGTCCGACATGGACATTTATGTTGACTTTTAAATGCAATAAGAATTTGCAGATGCAGTGAAACTAAACCCCACATTTGTGTCCATTCTAACTGAGCACATTTCATGATGGCCTATCTAATAATTATCACCTCAAAGGGGCAGCAACTCAACAGCTTTGTGAAGTCTGCAGCCTTACTCATCCTGTTTTTCTCCAAGAGAGCAAACTGCTTAAAAGTAACTCTAAAACAGGTTGAAACTACAGTTTATCCAAAGACACAATTGCAGGATAACCTCTGGCACAAACAGCATGCATAACATTAATGGAACGCTCATATTTCCATGCAAATGCAAGAAAATCATACCAGCAAAAAACTCACTTTCCAATCTTTTTCTCTCTCCTGTCCATTTTTCTTTTCCTGATCTACTTTCTCTCACAACTGATCATGATCTTCACCCCCTCTCCTCTCTTGGCTGCTTCAAACGCTTCAATGGTCTGCTCCAGGGTGTAGCGATGCGTGACCAGCGGTTTTACGTTGACCTTGCCCGAGGCAATCATGGCCAGAGCAGTGGGATAGCTGAAATGAATTGGAAAGGCAAGAACAGTTCATGACACAAAAGCATGGATCCAGGATTCCACAATGGAAGACGTGGTTGTGTGTATGGATGCATGAAGTTTTGCTTTCACAAAACTACAAGTGTCTTCAATTCAATTCAATTTAAAAAAACTTTAATCATCCCACAAGGGGCAATTTTGTTGTGGTAATGGCAGGCTCATAAAATAATAATACATAAAGTTAAGAGAACAATACAATAAACACAACACCACCAACAAAAGAGTCTTACTTTAACCATAGTTATAGTTATAAAATATAGAACAATTGTGACTTCATCATAAAATAGTAATGAACTTAAGATCGCATACTTGTAAAACAATTAATTAAAGTATCACACGCAGCAATTAAAACAATATCACACACACACTGTGGCACAGTCACACACACCATGGCCACACACACACACACACACACCATGGCACAATCACTGTCTGATTCCCTAAGCATGGATGCAAATCCATTAGATAAATGGATGTGGACTCAGACTGTCACCTTTTTTGCTTCTTGGGTTTACACATTGAGAGCAGTGCCCTTTCTTCTTTTTTGCTGGAGTATCACCACCTCTGTTTGCCAATGCCAACACTGTCACATTCTTTCTGCCAGCAAAGCAACACTACACATGCATCACAAAAATAACCACATCCTGTTGGAAAAAAATTGAATCTGAAATGGACTATCCTCGTTTCCTACCCCCAGGCCCTTTTTTGTTTTTTGTTTTCTGTATTACACTTTTTTTTTAAATGTTAAAATGACAATACATATCCAAAAGTCCCAGCTCAGTGATAAAATTTGAAAAATTGTGGGAAATACAGTAGGGTTGGTAGCTATGCCAAATCAGATTGTACAAACTCATCCTTCTTCCAGGCTGCACTCACCAGTTGACATATCTGAAAATGCCCTTGATGTCCACTTCCCTGACAGAGGCATTGACCACTGGCAACTCGATGAGGTCCGGCCCCAGTCCCACCAGCACCACACATCCACCTGATCTGGTGGCCTACAACAGACAACAATACTGATCAGTACAGACCTGGCAGCCTACAACAGACAACCACACTGATTAGTCAGACCTGGTGGCCTACAACAGACAACCACACTCTCAGTCACTGACCTGGTGGCCTACAACAGACAACCACACTGATCAGTCACTGACCTGGTGACCTACAACAGACAACCACATTGATCAGTCACTGACCTGGTGGCCTAAAACAGACAATCACACTGATCAGTCACTGACCTGGTGACCTAAAACAGACAACCACACTATCAGTCACTGACCTGGTGACCTACAACAGACAACCACTCTAATCAGTCACTGACCTGATGGCCTACAAAAGACAACCACACTGATCAGTCACTAACCTGGTGACCTAAAACAGACAACCACACTATCAGTCACTGACCTTGAGGCCTACAACAGACAACCACTCTAATTAGTCACTGACCTGATGGCCTACAAAAGACAACCACACTGATACAGTCACTGACCTGGTGACCTAAAACAGACAACCACACTATCAGTCACTGACCTTGAGGCCTACAACAGACAACCACACTGATCAATCACTGACCTGGCAGCCTACAACAGACAACCACACTGATCACTTACCTGGTGACCTAAAACAGACAACCACACTATCAGTCACTGACCTGGAGGCCTACGAAAGACAACCACTCTAATCAGTCACTCACCTGGTGACATACAACAGACAACCACATTGATCAGTCACTGACCTGATGGCCTACAACAGACAAGCAGACTGGTCAGTGGCAAACCTGATGACCTGTGGGGAGGGGTTGGTTTGGTTTAGATGCAGTGAAGAAGAAATAGGTAGCTAAACAACTGGGCTTCAAGGAGGGACAGTCTCTCAGAAGGGGCAATCTCTCAGAAGGGGCGGTCTCTCAGGAGGGACAATCTCTCAGAAGGGGCGGTCTCTCAGAAGGGACAGTCTCTCAGAAGGGGCGGTCTCTCAGAAGGGACAGTCTCTCAGAAGGGGGCAGTCTCTCAGAAGGGGGCAGTCTCTCAGGACGGACAGTCTCTCAGAAGGGGCAGTCTCTCAGGAGGGGCAGTCTCTCAGGAGGGACAGTCTCTCAGGAGGGGCAGTTTCTCACGAGGGGCAGTCTCTCAGATGGGGGCGGTCTCTCAGAAGGGAACAGTCTCCCAGGAAGGACAGTCTCTCAGAAGGGGCGGTCTCTCAAAAGGGGGCAGTCTCTCAGAAGGGGGGTCTCTCAGAAGGGGTCAGTCTCTCAGAAGGGGGCAGTATCTCATGGGGGGCGGTCTTTCAAAAAGGGGCGGTCTCTCAGGGGGGTTTCACTGTAGTGCAGAGTCAAAGCACTCACACTCAACAGACAAGCTAAGCACGATCACACATGGTCAACAAAGGTATGGGTGACCATTATGTGCTGGGCTCTGTGCCCGCCCTGAGATTGCTCCAGAGTCAAAGATTTTGTGGACGCTACAAAAGTCCTTCAGGTGAGACTTTAAACCTGAGGTTCCCCAAATGTATAAGCATGCAAAAAGATCACATGTGTGATAAAGGTCATGTAGTCTGTGTCAGAGTTCAAGTAGAGTCTCATGTGAGCGCAGTGAGCCTGCTTGACAGGCAGAGAATAGTGTTGTATAAAAGTGATCAACAATCAACAACACAATTGACTGCGGAAACACTCAGCATTCAGCTGAGAAGAGCACTAAATAAAATCAATCAATCAACCAATGATGGGTGTAGCATCTCCATGCTGGATAGTGATGTCACTACACTTACGTAGATGGCAGTGCGGATGCTGGGTGGTGCACCGCTGCACTCAATGGTGATGTCAGCCAGCCCCTCCAGCACCTCCTCCACCTGGGAAGCGGTGACCTTGGGATCCTTGCTGCTAACCTTGATCACTGCAGAGGCCCCCATGGTCTTTGCAAAGTCCAGTCGACTCTGGTCAAGGTCTGTTCAAACCCACACCAAAGGCCAATGCTGAGTATTGTACATTCGACCTTGTCTTTTGTCAAGAAATTCTCTGTGTGTGCCTCTTTCAAGACAGCAAGACTTTTATCTTACATGTTAAGTCGATCTAGCTGCGTGCTTCCAGGGCAGAACACAGACTCTACATGTGCTGGCTATCTGAAATACAGTAACCAAAGTGATCCGACGGAGGAATAACATCCCGTCCCAGTACCATTTAGCGTCGGTTACGATGCCAGTCTGATTTCTTTTTTAAACTAAACTGATCTGAAGAACTAAAACATCCCACTGACATCCAGAGTCAGCTAAACTGCCAAACTGTGATAATTACTAAAAGCACACAAATTTTGTAGGCCAAACTACATCAAGCCCAGCAGCCACAGAGTCAGGTGCAAACTCCAAGCACTGGATAATGACTCGCTTTCTCCAACCAGTGCCACACCTGGTTACACCACCGGTCTCCCAAAACAGTCAGCTAACTGACATTTTTTCATCTGTGCTCAAATGGCATTCCCGTCCCTAACACAGTAATAAGCCTTATGGTTTCTGTTGACATTAAGCACCAAGTTTACTCACTTCAAACGGCACTAAGTTTGTAGCCGCACAGAGAACTCAAATCATAGTGGGCCACGTTTCTGTTATATAACCACTGGCAATGTTTATGCCAGCACAAATAAAACCAAAATCGTTTGAAACCAGACAGAACTGTTTTTTTAACCAGGGCCAACAAGGTTCATACTTCGATGCCATGCTGCTTCCAGTTTTAGTACTGAAAACAAAAACATTTCTTTTACTGAGGGTGTTTAGAGTGCAAGACTTATATGGGTGACTTTGGTAGATGGATGCACAGAGACAGTAAGTGCCTCTTCAGAGGCGTAACCATTTACAGCTGAGTGTGGAGCAAGGGTGCCAGAAAACGAGGCTTGGAGTGCGAGTTGGGTGATGTGCCTACCTGTGATAACCACCTGGGAGGCACCTCTTGCCTTGGCCACCAACAGGTTGACAATTCCAATAGGGCCTGAGGGGAAAAGTATACTAATGACAGAAACATCAGCAGGAAACAAAACCAAAAAAAACAAAAAACAAAAAAAAGGATTCCAGATAATGTATGCACACATCATATATTCAAGAAAGAAAAAAAAACTTAAAAACAAATGGTAACATATCTTAGTTGTACCTGTGAACACAACAGCAACAAGATAACATGGAAAGGCAAAATGGCCTTAGATTTTTGAACGTCAGCGTAAACACCAGGAGTGGGGATGTAGCTTAGCTGGTAGAGCACTGGGCAAAAACGCACCCAAAAAGGGGAAATATTTACGCAGCTTCAACTCCCCAGTACCATAAAAGACACCCCCCCGCCAACCACCACCACCACCCCATCCCCTGACTTGACTTTCAGTGTAGATTCTCTCAATGTGGACAGCAGCCATCAGCAATGGCATGGATCAAGATCTGCATGCATGTTTCAAATCCAAGCACTGGCAGATATACCATTGTCTGGACAGCAAAAAATACTGCACACACTGGTAGGAATGGGTAGCGCTGCTCTTTTAACTGCTGTAGTACTTAACCAGCTAAAGAGACCTGGATTTCTTACAGAATCATGAACTTACAACACATACACACACTCATGCACATACACACATGCACAACCCCCCCCCCCCCACACACACACACACACTCACACCAGCATGCATAAGCACATCAGTGACGGAGATGGATGGAAGAACAGGAGGGAAAGATGTGAAAAGTTTGTGATACAAAACCATCCGATTCTGAAAGAGAGAAGAAACACCTGCCTGCCCCACAGATGAGCACCTTGTTTCCCAGACCAACGTTGCCACGGTTACAGGCATGGACACCCACAGACAATGGCTCCAACAATGCACCCTCCTCAAAGCTCACATGGTCTGGTAACCTCACAAAGACAACATACAACAGTGAAGTCTCAGTGCTTGCACAAACATTGCCTCTTTGTGTGTGTTTGGTTTTTGGTTTGCCACAGAGTGTCTGAAAAATTCAATCACATCTTCACATGCCTCAGATGTATGTGTGCATGTGTGTGTGTGTGTGTGTGTGTGTGTGTGTGTGTGTGTGTGTGTGTGTGTGTGTGTGTGTGTGTGTGTGTGTGTGCATGCATGTTTTGCATGCTTTCTCCCTTCATATTGCATACATTCATAGCCTGTCACAGGATTCTACAGTACCTTACAAGCCTGTGTTGAAAGCCAATCAATGGTAGTGTTGCATTCCCATATAATGTAAATTGTATTTGTATTGTAATGCAAGATATACATGCCGCTGGCATGAAAAGTAATGGGAAAAAATCACAGGCCCCCTGTACGATGTGCTGAGTGTTTGCCACAGTGTTTCTGAATCACTAAACAGTATCCCAGGTATTGAACAATTAACTGACAATCAGTCTGGCCAAACAGAGCCTACTTGAAGCAGAAGTCAGCATCGTGAACATAGAAGCGAGCCAGGTTGCCATCATAGGGGGGAGTGGCACAGAATTTCATGTCCAGACACAAGTTGTAGCGCCCAGTCTTGCAGTACATGCAGCGTCGGCACGGAACTCCAGGCTCTATGGCAACACGATCTCCTGAAATTTCACACATACAAGCATGGGAATTGATTTGAAAGAAAAACTTAAATCTAGCCCCCCCACCCCACCCCCCACCCCGGAAAATTCACTTTCAAAACTTTCGTAACATATGCTTTTTCTTAGCTGAAACATTGTGCAGAAGCATGTAAAAATGACTGTGTTCAAGCCTGTTGCCAGCCTGCAAGAGTAAAAGCAAGTGACTGTGTTCAAAAGTACGTGACCATGACAGGCGATAGCCGCAGGTGAACGTGCTCCGTGTGTTTTACAGGTATTCAGTGTGGAACTAAAACTGGTCCTTCCTTTTTTCTTAGAGCATGGTGACCCCCTGACCCAGTACTATGGGCTGTTGTAGAAGATGAACTGTCCTGCTTAGAGCACAGTTAACCCCTGACCAAACACCATGGGCTGTCATGGAAGATGTACTGTCCCATTTAGAGCATGGTGACCCCTGACCCAGCACCATGGGCTGTCATGGAAGATGTACTGTCCCACTTAGAGCATGGTGACCCCTAACCAAACACCATGGGCTGTCACAGAAGATATACTGTCCCACTTAAAGCATGGTGACCCCTGACCCAGCACCATGAGCTGTCATAGAAGATGTACTGTCCCACTTAGAGCAACAAGCACCATGAGCTGTCATAGAAGATGTACTGTCCCACTTAGAGCAACCAGCATCATGAGCTGTCATAGAAGATGTACTGTCCCACTTAGAGCAACAAGCACCATGGGCTGTCATAAATGATGTACTGTCCCACTTAGAGCAACCAGCACCATGGGCTGTCATAGAAGATGCACTGTCCCACTTAGAGCCCGATGACTCCCGACCCTGCCTTGTGGTTGACCCATGACCCACCACCATGTACAGTCACAAAACATGATGTACTGACCCACTTTAAGTGTGGTGACCCCCTGACCCAGCTTGCTGACAACAGCACTGGCCTCATGACCCAACACCATGGGCTGTCGGACAACAAAGTCTCCAATGGACCCATGGGTCCAGTAGTGCACGTCTGAGCCACAGATCCCAACCTGCTTCATACATAGCTGCACCTCTGCACAAAAAAACAACAACCAGTCAAAACACTGCAAAGTGCTAAACCTCTGCACACTCAAAAACACCAACAAGTCATAATACTGCCAACTGGTGCACTTCTGCACTCAAAAACAACACCAATAAGTCATAATACTGCCAACTGGTGCACTTCTGCACTCAAAAACAACACCAACAAGTCATAATACTGCCAACTGGTGCACTTCTGCACTCAAAAACAACACCAATAAGTCATAATATTGCCAACGGCAGCACTTTTACAAAAACAACACTAACAACAACAATACTATTGCCAGTGTGAGTGTGTGTGTGTGTGTGTGTGTGTGTGTGTGTGTGTGTGTGTGTGTGTGTGTGTGTGTGTGTGTATGTGTGTGCATGCAAACATCCTTTTGTGCAAGTATGTGTGTGTTTTTGTTTGGCTGTAAGCACATTTTTCATTTTCAGTCATAACATCATGCAAAATGCAAAGTGTAATACCATTAACTCATGCAAATTGTAATACCATCATCAGTTACCATTATACTCAGTTTACTTCATTTCTGATATAAGCCTTATCATTTTACTTTGGTACCTGGTATGCGTGGTAGTCGGTGTACATTGTGATGTTATTGTTGTGTTTGGCTAGTCTATTAACTTGTGTGCTATAACTGTCAAGGTAGTCTGATGGGACTGTCATTGTCAACCTCGAAGTTCTGGGTTGCTCGATTTCTTTGATAAGTGCTCACATATCAGTTTTGACCACTGTCTATCGACAGTTGAGGGTTTTTTTGCCTAGTAACTGTCAACAAGGCAACATCACATTCTACAAGCAGTCAGTCAAAATAACAGCCAGTACATCTGACCAACTGCTGAACATTTTCGCAGTATCTGCTGATTTCAGCGGGTAAAATACCAGGAACTGCTGTTTAATGCAAACTCTGTATTATTCATGTGTAATGTCACCTGCATTTACTGACAGTCATATTACATGACCTTACATATGACTATTGTATCAATGGTTAGTAAGTTATAATAAGATGTACATTAATTTGTGTAATATTTAGTATTGTTATTATTGTGTTTGTTTAACCTGCCGGGTTTTTTCTACATTTTTTTCTCTTTTTTCTTCTTCTTTATTTTCTGCATTTTCTTTGGTTGGTTCTGGTTGCCATAGCTGACATGCAGACATAACAAACTGTTCTTCCTCAAACCCTACCTTTTAAAGACTGAATGAGACAGCAGTCAGTTACACATAACATGCCGGATTCAACAAGAAGGGCAAATGTTCCACCTACCCACCCAAAACAGGATAAAATCATTTCATCATTAGTATTTCGGTCGGTTTGCATTAAAAAATGTAACTAACCCAGTAGCACAGCAGTTATCACTGTGTAACTTGTAAAGCCTGAAGATGTCTTTACCACTAAAAAAAACTGACAGCCTTTAAGCCAGACATACAGTGATCGTTACGATTATGCAGATCTGTGTGATTTTTCCTCAGTGTCATTAATAATAATAATGGAAATTTGTAAGGCGCCTACCCTGTGGCTCAAAGCGCTGAACAAGCATACACACATAATGTACATCGAGATGGAAAATGTTATCCAAAAAAAGATATTGACAAGGGTTTTTAAACACTATGCTACACACACACACACACACACACACACACACACACACACACACACACACACACACACACACTGTACAGACTGATGAGTTACTCAGCAAAAGCTACAGAAATGGACACAGCTTAAATGATGAGTCTATCCTTCTCTCTTACACACATGTACACACACACACAGAGAGTCAGATACACACACACACACACACACACACACACACACACACACACACACACACACACACACAGTATACAAACTGTGGCGAAACAACACCAAAAAATACACTGATCATGTTACATTTTTATTACAACCTACATTACTACACACACACACACACACACACACACACACACACACACACACACACACACACACACACACACACATATATATTGCCATACCATATAATGTATCCAAACTGTATACACTTCTCGATCCCCTGTTTTGAAGTACCAACGTGTACTGAGCTTACTTGATGGATATCAAATCCCCTTTCGTGGGGCATGGTTCAAGACCTAGACTCTCCACATTACATACACTGTTTAGTACAAGGTCAGGCAATGCAGAGCCAGTCACACAGTGTAAGCAACAGATAAGAATGTCTCTAGTTACAGGACAGTTTTCTGTTGCCTTGTGCAAGATGAGGCTGGCTGTACCTGCCTGTGCCATGGATTAAGGTGAAAGGAATACTCTGCAAATTACAATGTTGTATTCATTACCACTGATTTGCATAGAAATGTGGTCATTTCTTTTTATGAGCATCTGAACTTGCATTCCTTTAAACTGATAAACATGCTGACAATTCAGTTTAAAAGTCAATAAGTGTGACAATGTTCTATCATAAACTATATATATAAAGTTTCACTGTATTACAAAAATGGGTGAATTCATACTATTCTATGTGCAGCATGATTTTATTCATGTACCATACTACCAATACTGGCAATAGTCACACAAGAAAATGACAGGAGAATTAAAAAAAAAAAAAAAAAAATCACTGAAACACTCCAACAGTGAAAGTATAGTAATTCAAAGTCTTAAATTGTTTACAAATAATACTCACGCCCTGGACCTGGTTCCGGTACAGCCTTGTCTTCCTGAAGAAAAAGAAACAACAAAAAAACAGAAAGTAAAATCTCCTTGAAACTGCATGTCTCTTATGATGTCACTCCTCAGGCTTTGGCATCAAAAACAAAACAAAATAAAACAGCCCCCTTTGACCCCCCCAAGAAAGGGAGGCAAAAAAGCTGTAAATAATGCACTAAAACTTCTTTTTTAATCAGACTACACTGTACACAGTGATCCTATAATATCCATTTGAACAAAAGTGCTCATGACTTTTCATACATGATATATATTTATATATATATTTTTTCAGCCAAAAATTTGGGACCTTTTATGCCAACTTGTTTTTCTTTGATTTTTATCAGTTTTATATGTGTGCACACACACACACACACACACACACACACACACACACACACACACACACACACACACACACACACACACACACACACACTCAAATGACACATTTCCTGCAGCAGCAGTGCCAGCAGTAACAGCTGCATTTGTACAGTATCAGTAATACTAGTTTGCAGTAGCAGAAGTTGTAAATTACATAAAATTCAAGGAAGTAGTAGCTGCAGTGTAAGTAGTACAACAGCAGTGGAACTGGAAGCAGCAGCAGCAGGAACAGTAGTAGTATCAGTACTGTAATAGTAGTTGTAGTACCAGTACAACTTTTATACAACCTATACCAGTAATAATAACACTAACACTGTGTAACAGTAGCAGCAGATCTAGTCACTAGTGGTACTTACTCATTCTGAAGTAAGTAAGTGTAACTGTAACAGTGTAAGTACTATAATAGCAGTAGCACTACTAGCAGGAACAACAGTGGTAGTAGTTTAATACCTAGTTGTGTAGTATTAGTAGCACTTAATATTTGCAGTTGCAGCAGATAGAACTGGTAGTATTTGAATACTAAGTACTACTAGTACTGGTAGTACTTACTTAGCAACAGCAGAAACAGCAGTAGTAGAACTTTATTATAGGTAGAGTAGCAGCAAAAGCAGGTCTCTTGTACTTTTTGTACACAGTAAGTTGTACTGTGCTAATAGTAATACTCACTAGAAAGTATACTAACTACTACTAGCAGTAGCACTAGCAGCAGCAGGAACTTTGTAATTTTTATAAGTTTATAAATATATATTATACAACTGATAGAAGCAGCAGATCCAGTACTACTACTAGTGGTAGTAGTAGTAGTAACACTTGTACATTAATAATAATAATAATAATAGTGCTCATAATAAAGTATTACTAGTTAATACTAGCAGTATCAAGTTCTAGTAGTACAGTACAAAGTCAGTAGTAGTGCAAACAGCACTAGTACAGCAGCAGATCTAGAACTACTCATAATAAAGTACTATGTACGGTCAGCAGTAGCAGCAGCAGTAGCAGTGCTCACTTAAGTATTAGTTCAGTACATAGTAGCAGACAGTAATACCGTAGCAGCTGCAGTAGTGGTACTATTACTAGTATACAATAGCAGTAGTGGTGGAAAAAACGAGTTGTAAATTAACATATAATATTCTATCAGTGTTACTGTCAGCCTCGGCCAGACGATTGTATTAGAGGGAGCCAAGTGTGAAGGCACAGACGTGAAGTCGGCAGCACCTCAAGGATCAGTGCCTGGCCCTCGTCTGTTCCTCACTTACATTAATGACCTGCCTGACACGGCGACTTCCTGAGCACGGTTATCTGCCGATAACATAATGCTCAGCACGACCGTGGCATCCCAGCAAGACCACAAGAGCAAGACCTAGGCAACCGAGTGAAACTAAAAAACGACGTGCATGCATGCACCAAGACGTCAAGTTTATAGATCATACCAGTCTCAGATCTCCTTTCTCGTACAAAATCGCTGTGAGGTTAGTGTCCGCCATCTCTGGGGTTACACTTGTAAGTGTTCAAGCTGCAGGGTGTTTTCTCTTCAGGCCGCAAGCTCTTGACACGCTACCCTTCGGCCTTGAACTAAAGACTTTAGACTAGGTCAGTAGAGATTTCGTTTGCCAGCATGTTTAAAACCATCCAGCCATTGCCATTGCTCCCAGAGGAAATATATTATTACTTTAACACAGGCTTAGAAAAAAAAAAAAAAAACTTATTGCAGTAGCTTAATACCCTTTTTATAATCAGACAAAACTAACTTTCAGTATCGCAGGAGCCAAACAACACAAAATACGGATTACATAATCATTGTAAGTTTGTAAGTCCGTGACACAAACATGTACCAGCCCTTCGGAGGCCTGTGACAAGGGACGCCACTCCAAGAGTCCCCAGCAAAATGGCGAATCTTACACGACGTATTTTGAGGTCATATTATTTTTCGCCCAATGTCAGCTCGGCTGTGTCAGGTGGGATTGCCATTTTCATCACTGAAACCTTTGCACATTTGTAATATATGGCTGCTTTAGTTTTTAAACGTGACGTCAGGATTTCTAAGTCATGTGTTTGTTTTGTATTTCTACTTTCATTTTCATAGAATATTTTTTTTACTATGCACACCAGTGTCACAATGTCAGTACCCCACCCTCTCCCTCTTTTGACTGCACCAAACACCCGTGTGCAATATGGCATGCTTTCTTTTTTTGCAGGTAAGCGGTACCTGTTCAGCAGCGAGATCCTTGGAGTAGAAAACTTCAAACGTATTCGCATCTTTGAAAGAGACAAATTGTGTGACAAAGAAGGTATGTCCAGCAACACACACAGATTTGTTTGTCTAACAGTAACACATCAGAAACGGCTTTTTCTGTTGTTGTTGTTTGTCAGGTTGGTGATTTTAAAAATGTTAATACTACTATGGTTCAAATGTGTGTGTGTGTGTGTGTGTGTGTGTGTGTGTGTGTGTGTGTGTGTGTGTGTGTGTGTGTGTGTGTGTGTGTGATTCCATGCATACCTGTGTGTATGTGTTTAGTTATTTATATATATGAATGCTTGTTGAGTGCCTCATCTTGAGATGAGCCCTAAGTGCATCATAAAGGCAGTTAAATATGTCAGCATTATATATATATATAGCTTCCGAGCAGACCCACTGTGCACTAGCTGTATGCAGCTCTGAGTCTGAATAATTTCATGAGCATGTTTTTGAATACATCCACAGAAGTGGTACATTTACAGCACTGTTTGGTTGTTTCATGGCTAGTGTCATATGAATATACTTTATGAGTGTATGCATGATTATGTGTGTGTGTGTGTGTGTGTGTGTGTGTGTGTGTGTGTGTGTGTGTGAGAGAGAGAGAGAGAGAGAGAGAGAGAGAGTATCAGAGTTTGCATTACAATTTTGTTTAAAAACTGAAACTCTATTGGATTAGTGCTGTGCTTTTTCAGGCTTTGTTCAGAAGTTGTCTCATAGCAGACATGCAAACATCATCCAAAATAAGCGCCTGGTTCCTGACTTGGTGAAGCTCATTTACATCGCAGAGAAAGAAAGTGAGGTGTTGCTGATAACAGACCTGTTGAAACAGCTGTATTATAATGAGACAGACACACAACAAACCCCTTCAGATGAACTCAGTGAAAAGTGAGTAATGGTGAAGCAATACTATCTTACTTAATAAAATATTGATTAAATTTGACCAGCTCCTCAAATTGTCTTCTTTTTCAGTTAAACTGTTTAGAGAGATTAGCAATAATATGCATACACAAACTGAGAGAGAGAGAGAGAGAGAGAGAGAGACACACACACACACACACACACACACAATCATGCACACATATAAGCATGCACATGTATGTGTTTGTGTGCAAAGGCACCTGTCTAGTATGTACTGATGTTGACACACTTGTTATGAGAAAGAACACTGGGATAGTGGGAAATGATTTTGTGAAGTCAAGCATTTGGATTTGGTCAGAATTTGCCTTTCTCTTGACTTGTGTGACAAAAAGGATCTTTTATGGTTAGATTTGTAGATTTATGATGTTCCTTCAGGTTGCTGATGGAGGGACCTTTATCACCCAAGCGTTTTCAGTTTGGTCCCCTGGTCTTCCGACTGCTGTACATTCTGAAGGACATGGGCACAGCGCAGTTGCTTTTTGAAGACAAGGTTGGTTAATGGCTTGATGTTTAATGCACACACACACACACACACACACACACACACACACACACACACACACACACACACACACACACCACACACCACACCACACCACACCAAACCACACACACAAACACACACACACACACAACACATATCACACACACACACACACACACACACACACACACACACACACACACACACACACACACACACACACACACAGAGTAATAAGGATGAAGGACAGTGCTGGTTAGCTGAAGTATTTGGAGAAGAAGAATGTTTTGAGTTTGTTTTTGAAGAAAGAGTCTAATACTTTAGCAGAGTGTCTGATGTCTTGGGGGAAATTGTTCCAGATATGAGGGCCAAAGTGTGAAGAAATAAAAATTTATGGTCTGCAGGACCTGGGAGCACTGTTCCAGAACACAACCTGTCAACTGCTGCGGATGGACATGCTGTATGAAGCGGGCCACTACCGTCAGGTGCTTGATGCATTCACCACACTTCAGCATGCTGGGGTGTCCGCCAAATTCCCTCCGGACTGCACCACTTTGGCCATAGCTGCACTGTATCAGTTGGTGTGTATCAGTGTGTTGTGTGTGTGTTCATGTATGCATGTAAGAAAATTACTGTACGTCTGTGAGTAATAGTCACTGGGTAATAACTAATGCACACACTGTTTTACATCAAAACCGCTATTTGCTTTGTTTCAGAACACAGCCGAATCATGCCAGGAGATGAAGAGGCTGATTGAGGAGGCAAAACTAGCAGACTGTACCTTGTCTCGCAGATCTCTCCTCTTTGCTGTGATGCTGGCCCTCAAGCAGGTTGATTTTCTCCGTTGTCATTCCTCTTCTCACAGTATTTTCATCCCAACTAATATCAGTGCCCAGTTTCTGCCACAGTCATTGTGTGTGTGTGTTTGTGTGTGTGTAGAGCCTTTGTTTGTTTTTCCGTATAATACTTTATGTAAATTGTTTTGGTAGCACTGTGCTCTACATGTGTATAGAATATCATATTTAGGTTAATATGTATCATGTGAGCACTCAGGGCATTGATGAGCGCATGATAAATGGACATTATTATTCACATACTGCAAATATACAGAAGCCATTTACGATGTGACCTGGGCAGGTCCGGCCTCCAGGTATTGGTTTACGACATCCTTCCTCCAGTCACTGCCGTAACTGGTCACACCACAAGTCTCTAAAAATTGTCAGCTAATCAACAGTTTTTGTTGATGTTTTGATTGGGGATTGCAACCACACACACAACTCAAATTATATGAGGCTGCACACCTCTTGTAACTATGTACAATACTTTCCCCAGTACAGCTAAAACCCAATCATTCAAACTGACACAAAACAAAATGCTATATGTGAAAGGTGGGTGTACCCAAAGTTAACATCTTGCTTTGATGCTACATTGCGTCCAGTCTCAGTACTCTACTCCAACCTTGTACAAATTTTAATGAGAGCACTGACAGCATGACATTTATTGGGCAATTCAATTTTGTTGGATGGATGCATGGAGATAGCAAGTGTCCCTTCAGTGGCATAACCAGTTAAGGCAGAGTTTGGAGGCATGGTGTTGGAAAGTGAGGCTTGGAGTGTGAGGCCAGTCCTGCGGCTGCATTGACGACTGTGAGATGGACCAGACTTGTATCATATGCTTGTATATCATCAATGCTCCAAACACATCATCTGACTGCCATGATTCCAGACAATGGATGACATGCAGTGGAATGCAAAAGGTGCTCAGCTCTGCTCCTGAGCTGAGCATGGCTCACATCTTTCCCAAGATGGCAAAATGCAAATATCCTAGTCTCAGTTCGGCTTAAATATATTCACTGGTGTGATTAATAGATTTATGTCCAAAACTATTCAGAGCTTTTTATGAATATTTTCACTGGTGTGACTAATACATTTATGTCAAAAACTGCTAGCAGCACATTTTATATCAGGGTTTTTATGAATATTTCCAAAGTCTGCACTTTAATATTAATTAAGCAAGTTTAGTGGCAGAAGAATGTTTGTTCTCTTTTTTTCTTTCCTGTCAAAGCAAAAAGAGCACTCTATCTCGGCAACCATCACAAAAATTTTGAGCATTCTCTGCATATCTACAAAGCTTGAAAAGAATGATTTGAATAGGATAGATGACAGAATGCTAACCCTACTGTCTTATGTAACGACTGCTAGGATTGGCTGCCCATGTTGCACACACTGTCTCTTTTAATGCTGGCATGGAGGTTACCTGCTCACCTTGCCCAAGAGCAAGATTACAGAGGTTGTGGGTACTGTTGGGTTTTTTCACAAGCAAGTCCCACCAATTGTCATGGATGTGAGCTGGATTCAAAAATGAAAATAAAATGAACACGGCAAAAAATCTCAAACAAGGATGACTGCCAGCATTCTAAATGCTAGCATTCTAAAACAAGACCCTAAGACCTAAACAAAGAAAAAAAATTGCTAATTTGTTATGTACTGTCATATTAGTCTTCTGTTTAACTGCTTATGTGTTTAAAAAAATTAAAGTTTCTGTTTTGATGTCTTACCTGTTTGAAAAAGGCCGGCCTCATTGGGCACATAATACATTTTAAGCAGGCAAGTTTTAAGAGTTTCATGGTATTAACTAGGCATAGGGGTCCAGAATGTACAGGTTTTGGGTTCTGTTGATTGCAGGGAGAGGCACAGTGTGCCTTAAACATCGCACAACCAGTTCTCAGCACAAATGAAAGCATCTTCAGAAACATAAAGGTAAACATGAACCTTTTTTTTGTTGTTGCTGAAACCAGCGTACTGGTTTTTGATGTATCACTTAAACTGTATGCTGGTTTGGCAGAGGTAGCAAGCAGCTGTGTGTTTGTTGATGTCCTTATGTTGGACGTTTTTTGGTCAAAAAGCTGTGCTTCAATCTTGAAAAACCTTGCAACAGTGATTTGCTGAAAGGCTATTACTCACAAAGCTCAGCAACATTGTGATTTCACTGATTTACACAATTATTTCATTTCTTCCTCCAAAGACAGCCTGCAGCTGCCCATGTGGGGGGCTAATAAAAGCACAGCCATGCATGCAATCTTTTGGCCCTATGGCATCAATTTGTCTGTATACCACTGCATAGCGGAACACCGCAACAGCAATAATTCCATTTCCAAAAAAAAACTAATCCATAGTAAGTATTATGAACTGTAGAACTGGAAGGGATGGTAAAGAGCAGCAACTGATTCAGCTGTAAACACACAAGTCATTTTACTGACTATAACAGTCTGCATGCAGTTATCTAGCAATTACACTTTTGCTGTCAACGTAAGTGATTGCATGTGCGTCATAACCAGCTACAGTCACTCATTCAGAATCGCATGCAATAAGAGTGCAGCATGTCTGCTTGAGAGCAGAGAATAGCACTATACAAGAGTCATAGTTAAATTATTATTTCACCTGATCCAGCCACAAGTGATTTCAGCTTCAGTTGATAACAATGGTTTTCTCTACCTGCTCTTAAGTTATAAAAGCTGTCGTGAACAAAAATAATTGTGGCATCATTTATATTGATGGTGTGTGTATTGTGAAAAAAAACTTTAAAAAAGAGACAATGGGGGTAGGGGGGTGAGGGAATGCAATCTTATACACTCTGCACATTTCTCTTTTCAAGCATGACCCCTTCTGCTCCTCATTTGATGCAATTGCATTTACTGATGTAAAAATGTATCTGCTGTTGACATCTGGACTGATGTGCAGATCATGGCTCTTGCTGAGCTGGGTCAGTTGGAAGAAGCAGTGAAAACAATGGAGGATGGGCTGAGGGATACTGCTTCCTCGTCTTCTCGTACCTGCACAGTTTACTCCGACACAGTGAGTACAAGGCACAGTTTCATATCCTGCAGGAAGTTTGTTCTCATGGACCTACAGCAGGGAAGTGAATTGTGTGTACAGACTGGGTTCACCAACTTACATTGCTTGAGGCAACATTGCATTTTATTCAGTGGGTCTGTTTGTTGTAGTTTGGGTAAGACTGATTTGTTTATTTTCTTTAACCCTTCTACTATATGCTGCCATGAAAATGTGCATGGAATACCATGTGGCGGTCCATGCCTTTATACTGGTGTTTCAGTAAACATACCCACTCACCATCATGGGTGTGCCCATACATTTTTGACAAGTCTCAAAAATAGCATGGTGGTTGTCACACTGATGGCGCATAAGAAAACATTGTCTTTTGAAAGTGTTTGGGTGACTGAGGCAGGTGGGGTTTTGTTGGGAGTTTGATTTCTTTCCAACAACAAAAATTCAAAGTCATATGCCTTCTTGGTAGCTTTCAGTCATTAATTGAAAAAGTCAGAAAATCTGAAATGATTAAACCTATATCCTTGAACTGAAAAGCACAAAATAATGGTGAAGGCTGATTTTTTTAATAACGTCAGTATTCATGCTAATGCATGCATAACCATGCTTAGGCCTGCTGTGAGCAACCCAGTTGCTCTCAAGATCCAAATATTCAACTATAGCATTAACTGTAATATATCCTTTCAGACCTCAGTGTGTCTAGGTACACTTAGTATAATTGTCTTGCATGTGACAAGTAGTGCCAACACAATTTGTGCTTATTATTGTTTCACTCTTAGGTACAGAGAGTGGCAGATCACCTTGCAACAAGCAGCATGCCAGAGCTGGAGGCAAGGTTTGAGGGAGTCGTGTCCCGTTTAGAAGTTGAAGGTCTTCGCAGTCCCCAGACTGTTGAACATTTTGTCAATCGACCAATCTTGAGGCTGAGAAAGCCTAGAACTTCACAGAGTTTCAAGACAAGGTTAAAGTCACCTGTGAAGATGAAATAGAACCAATAAATCTCATCATGATCAGACTGTACAAGTGTACTGTGTATGTCAACAGCATGTGCATTTTGTATATAATGTACACGTTGCCATTGATGTGTGTGTATGCATGTTGTTGTTTTTTCATTGTTGGGCTGCAAGTAATGATGGGGCTAAAACTTAATTCTGATCCTACGATCCAGCAAGGCAATACAGCACTGAATATGCATCTGTTCATATGATTCCAGAGAAATCAATATTTTAACGTTTTTAATAGCCCCCAAGCTGTGTAATTTAGGCTGTCCATCCTGTCATCAGAGAGATGGACTCGCTGTGCTGAGTAATTTTTGGTCTGTTGAATTTAAGAGCTGTTCCCCATGTCTATAAAGTTAACCATGCACTGAATACTTGCCCATGTGATGAATGCACAGTATCTGTAGAACTTTGTAAGCACTCCCAGCTGTTACAAGATGGGGCACCGTAACACACAGACACACACAAACATACCATATAAACAGACATACACACATACAGAATTTAACAATAACAAAACAATTTTACCTTATTTTTATTTAAAACCTTAGCGCTATTCAAAATTTAATGCAGGCATGACTTCAAACCCATCTGTTTTACTAACTACTGAAGTTAGACTGCAAGTTGCATGGGTCACTGTTGTTTTCCTATCCTTACTCTCCGAAATATGGTAAAGAATATGAGAAATTATCAATTCAGTAATTGCATCCATGGTCATCAGCATCCACTAGCAAACTGCTGGAAGTCTGAGGTCTAGATTTTCAAATTAATTTGAAAGCAAACTTGACCACCCTACCCAAACAGTCAACAAATAATCTAACAAAATGTGGAAAAAAAGAAAAACACTTTTATTGTTTTCAACAATTACAATATAACCCTGTTGAAGATATGTTTTTAACAAACAAACAAACAAAAACAAAAAAACCTTCTGCAAAGTTTAAAGAACTAGCCCTCTGAAAACAGGTTTTGTCCAAAAGTTGGATCTATAAGATCAAGACAAGAACTTAAAATCTGGTGTCTTCTTTTCAAATGCTTCATTGACATTAAATCCAAGTTAGAAGTACAGTTCTGTGAATAATGACCAGCAGGACTGGCTGCACAAAACAAGGTCAATGTCAAGTTCACATGTGGCACAGTGCTGCCTGCCCTCTTAGGAGTGCAATGTAAGAAATTGGTGCTTGCGTTGTCCAAAGTAACAAGAGCAAAAAGGCCACAGTTAGCATCAGGCCAGTGGTGATAGTTGACAGTCTTCTATGCTGTTACTTCACTTGTCAGTGTTCTCTACTGCTACTTGTCAGTGTTCTGTACTGCTACTTGTAGATTCAAGATTACTTTATTATCTCATCAGAGACATTAAAATGTGGCTGAACATTAACCATATCACAGTACACAATAACACATATTGTATATTTTAAAACTCAAAGAACGGTTATTGAAAATATAAAAGTTGCATAATAAACAAACAAGTAACTTACACATGCACACGCTCACACTGTTCTGATGTTTGAATGGATTTATCTGTTCAGAAATGCTACTGACTGCAGAAACTTTGTTTTTGTTCTCACAGTATTAGATTTAGGTACGTAAAATCATCTTCCAGATGGAAGAAGCTCATAATGTTTAACAAGGACATGGCTGCCATCACCCTAGCCTTCCATACCACACGACTGTAGTAGGTGTTTTGTACTGCTCCTTGACAGTCTTCTGTACTGCTAGTCCTGTTAATAATTACTCATACAGTTCAGCTTCTAAGCTGAAATAAAATTAATGGAGCATTTTGAAGAAAAAAAACACATCTCCATTTAAAGCTTCTGCTTTGATCTCTTCTAGCTTTTGGACAAAATATCTTTTGAGACGGCTAGTTCCCTTAAATGTTTAGTCCACTCCTGTGCATTCATTCAATAAACACACAAAAAAATTCACCGTGAATTACAAAGCATTACTGTGAAATTATTTGGTCACTCCTTGTGAAATTAACATGAAAGGAGAAAAAAAAGAAGAGGTATGGCATTCAGTTTTCACCACATACAAAACAGACATTTGCACAGATGTAATACAAATGGCACACGCACACTAGAAAAGGAAAAACAACACTCAAACATCATCTGGAGTTGCTTCCTTTTCCACAGCGAAAGGCTCATCAACAGTCAAAACACCACAATCCGCAATGACCACATCTTTCTCAGGCCTGTCTCGAGCATCTGTTTTGCTGTTTTCAATCTTGCGAACAACGTTCTGAAAACAGAGAGAGAAAAACATGTGCTTGCGAATCAGATTAAGAAGTCTACAGACAAAATCCACACACACACACTGGTCTCTTGCAACTTGTCTCATTTCAAAAGCTAGGGTAGAAACCTCCTGGTGATTATGCCCTGTAGCAGCATTCAGTTTCCAGCAACTCCTACCCCCCTCCCCTCTTCCCCCCAACTAGAAAGTGGCAAACATGCAAGAAAAATGATATTCACTACATTCCATCCCCAGTCCAGCCTTTTGGTGATGCAGTTCTGCTTTGCTTTCCATATCTTCACATTTAAACTGTTGTCCAACTTGTAGGAATTTTAACAAGAATGCATTTAACGTCAACTTCTGAGGCTGAGGACTTAGAGGAGGGTAAAAGGCTGTGGTCTTAAAACTATTTTTTTTAAAGTATAATGATAAAAAAAAGGGGTGGTGTCCCATCAGAGGTACCATCTTACTATTACATGTTATGCAAACAGCATGGTTATGGCATGGTTCAGCCTGTCAGAAAATCTTTCAACAACAAAAGGGGTATAAATCTCAGGAGTTCACTGCGCTAAAACACTACACTGAGGCATCTGTTTTTGAATCAAACACCTATAATACTGACTCTGTTGGTTCACTTTTTAACACATTTGTGGTGTGGCATATGCTGCGGAAGAAAAAGGAATCCATTTGTTGAAATACAGAAAGGGTTACTCTACACAGGTAAGTTAACTGCGTGAAATGAATCTGTGTTGTTATGCTTCATTAGTTCCACTAAACTCTCTGCTGGGTTGCTCTACTGTCTTACCATGCCCTCAAGAACTTTTCCGAAGACGACATGCCTCCCATCCAGCCACTGTGTCTTCTTGGTGGTGAGGAAGAACTGTGACCCATTGGTGTCCTTGCCAGCATTTGCCATCGACAACCAGCCAGCCCCATAATGCTTCAGCTTGAAATTCTCATCTGCAAACTTTTCTCCATAGATGCTGCGACCTGGGTAGTACAGAATGAAAACAATACCCTTGTAGTACAAATTGGATGAAGCAATACAGACACTATACATTAAATGATGATGCCATGGTCTTGACAAAGATGAAAACAAACTGCAAAACAGAAATGTGTGCTTCACAGACAGAACACTGCTCTAGATATCTTACTCTTAGTCTTAGTGAACAAGACAAACACGATCAAGGATAAGATCAATCTTGTAGGTGTGTGCATGGGGGTCGGGGAGCATGGGATCCTCTCTGCATCCACCGTGGAATCCTTTTAAATTAATTTAATCCACTCATTCAACTCTGTAAAATCAACTTGGAGTGTGTGTACGTGCATGCATGTGTGATCTGAGTAGCTGGGCCTTGACTCCACAAGCTGCCTGCTGTATCTGGTATCCCAGTAAAGAGCAGCAGTACAATGGTAATGTACTGTACTGGTATGGTGTGGTTGTCTATTCCAGTATGTAGCTAGCTCTACTGGCAAACAAGCCTGATCTTCCATTGGGTGAAGCTGGTTATCAACAACAAAATTAGAAGACAGTTATTTGTGATAAAAACAAAAAAACAGCAGGCATTGTACCTCCAGTGCCATCGCCTTTGGTGAAATCTCCTCCCTGGATCATGAAGTCTTTGATCACCCTGTGGAACTTACTGCCTTTGTACGTCAACTTTGTGCCCCCCTCTTCCTGAAAACCACACCAACAAGGATTATACATCAGTTATCAAATCAGGACATGAACCAAACACTGGAAACATAAAAAAAAGTATTAAAAAAAACATTGCATTAAACTTCTGCTTCTATTGCACTATGCTGACATTTCTTAATCAGACTCAAAAGCATGGAACTTACACTCAAAACCATAATGTTACAGAATGCTGCTGCTCTCGTTCATGCTTTTGTCCTGATGAACACTTCAGTTGACAGGACATTGAAATCCAAAAACGTTAAAATTGTTACAAACTACTTCAGCACTTGTCTCATGTCTCTCACATCACAGTCTCTTCTTCCATTAGGAACAGCCACTTAAGTTAAAGACACACACACACACACACACACACACACACACACACACACACACACACACACACACACACATGTATATATTTCATTTTCAACATTCTGCTACTACTTACCATGCTTCACCACAGGTATGTTTTCATGCCACTAGCCGTCAGACCTCTAATCAAAAGGTAGACATGGAACTTTTTATTGTTTTAACTAGTTTAACAGGAACAACAATCTCAGTGTGCATTGTGCACTGGCACTCTGAGAGGCCTTGTGAGCCTGCACAAGTCTTGACCTGGAAGAACTGACAAAGTGCACAGTCCTGCAGTATCCAGCATTTAAATGCTGGCTATTGGACAGCACCCCCCCCCCCCCCCCCCCCCCCCCCCCCCCCCAGCAGTTCCACTAATTTACACAATGGACAGCACTCTTCAGTTTTGCTTTCATAGTTTGTGACACTGAGACTCATACCTCTGCCTCACAAGTAACACTGCTAACAGTACATACAACAATAACTGACATGCCTAAAAGTGTTGTGTTTTTTTAAAGTAGTGAAGCATCCATTTTCAATGTACTGTATTTGTACACTTGTCAGCATAAGCAATGTTACTGACAAAATGTCTGTCAGAAACAAAACAAAATCAACAAAACCAGACAGTATTTTCTTGAACTGCCAACAGTGCCATATTAATTATTATCTTCATTCCACTCCTAGAACTGATGAGCAATAAAAGTCTGTTTAAAGAAGATAATACAATTACAAAACAATCCCACTCCTAGTACCAGCAGTAAATCACTAAATGTCTGTTCAAAGAAGAATCCCACTCCTAGAACAAGCAGTAAATGTCTGTTCAAAGAAGAAAATACAAAACAATCCCACTTCTAGAACCAGCGGTAAACATCTTCAAAGAAAATACAAAACAAAAACAGACACACAAGACAAGAATATACATCATATATTAATTAATGTTATCTTTTTGAGGCCTGCATTATTAATTATTATGGATCAATTACTAGATAGCTCTGTGCTGTTGCAGTGCAACTTTTTATATGCCCACAATCAGATTTCTAAGAACATGACACTACTGATACAGTAACAGTGATAGTAGGAACTACCACTAGTAAGTAGTATCACTAGTGTCATGTTCTCCTAAGTCTGATTGTGATGTGTATGGGATATCAACTGATGATATTTTTCTTTTGTTCTTGACTCTAATATAGTCATAAAGTCACAAACCTTGTCTCCAATAGCCAATGTCTTGAAGTTCTTCACAGTCTTTGGCACAGTCTTGCCAAACAGTCCAATAACAATGCGGCCAGCATCTTCATCACCAATTTTAATGTCAAAGAAAACCTGCACAAGACATCCAAGGACTAATAAAATGATAAGCTATATTATATAATATAAATATAATAATTAGTATGTATGCTCCCCTGTCCCCAGTAACATTTTATAATTTCACTGCACAGTGTGAAAAGCCTCTGCCTCAACAGGGTGCACGTTTATGGATCTGCAAAACTGACGTGTCACAGTTGATCAATAGTTTGATATTCCTGATTGTGATATATATATTCATGCTGCTTAGGTAAAGTTAAACATACAGGGTAAAATCCAAGGATATATGGTCAGAAAATCCTGGACCATTTTAAAAGCTATTTTGGGTCACAAATATGAATTATGATCACAATCATTAAATGTGGTCCATATCTACTGATTACAGCCAAAATCTGCAACAAAAGGTGAGTTTTTCCATAAATGACTTAGTGCCAAAAGGTGCACAATTGGGGGGGTCAGATTTTTTACTATCAATAAAATCTGTTTCAAACACTTTGTCTTGTTGTTGCTTTGTGTAACATGCATTCATAATTGGTCAGTATCACAGTGGAAACAATATGAGCTCCAAATCTGGAGCAGCTGGAGAAATCTTTTGAAAGTGAAAAGCGCCATGGAATTTGACCTCTGAAAACAGACACGCTCACGGTGAGTGCTTTCGATGCTTTCATTGACTACTGTAATTCTCTTCTATCAGGTTCTCCAAAACATCTTCTTGACAAACTCCAAAAGGTCCAAAATTCGGCAGCCAGACTTGTCTTCAAAGCTCTCAAGCACAAACACATCAAACCCCTCCTTCAGAAACTTCACTGGCTACCAGTAGTCTCAAGAATCCAGTATAAAGTTGCAACTCTGTGCTACAATTCTTTCACTGAAAGTTACCCAGTCTATCTTTCTGAACTCCTGACTGTCTACCGTCCATCCAGACAACTTCGCTCCATTTCTGACACCAGAACCTTCCGCATACCTTTCACAAAAACAAAGACCTTTGGACAACGAGCTTTTTCTTTCACGGGCCCGACAGAGTGGAACTCATTACCGTATGATGTTCGTCACTCAGTGTCAACATCATCTTTCAAGCAGGCCTTAAAAACTCATCTCTTCAAATCTGCATATAATTAATAACCCACCCACCCCCGCCCCACCTCTGTGTGTGTGTGTGTGTGTGTGTGTGTGTGTGTGTGTGTGTGAGTGAGTGAGTGTGCGTGCGTGCGTGCGTGCGTGCGTGCGTGCGTGCGTGTGGCAATATCCCGCTGTACTTTTTTGTATTTGCAGTATATCTACTTGTATCATACATGTGTGCTAAAATCAGAGTTTGGTCATGTTTGGTTACTGGCAACTTTGGTTTATTTACTGAAATTCCTGTATGTAAATTCTTGCGTGGTTGGCGGGCGTATAGGCCGAAACCTTCTCTTTTTTTCTTCTTCTTTTTTTATAAATCTTGTCCATTGTATGTGTTTATACATTTTTCTGCAGCTTTTTGTACGGCGCATTGTGCCCTAGATCTTGCTAAGGATCATGCGCCATAGAAATGTCCATTATTATTATTATTATTATTCTCATTCATGACAAATCAAAACATTACCTCAGTCACCGATTTGCACAGAGGAGATATCACTTTACATAGTGTGCATATAAAACTGATTATCACTAAGTTTTGTTTTTGGAGTTAGAGGCTCTGAAATGTCCCTCGGTCGAACGTTGTGTTGAAATATTTCATGACCAGCATCCACAGACAATCTAGTGAAGAACTGACTTTCTCTTTTGTCAAAACTTTACTCCAGTCACTGTGGTTTGTCACTGCACTAGGCGCCAATGTTTTATTTTACTACCAAATGTCTGGGTAATTTTTAAAATATATTTTGCCATTCTTCATAAAATTGTTGCAATAAATAACGTTCAACAAAGTATCAGATTAAACAAGCAAAAAGAAAAGATATATTTTTTCGCACTTTTGCACTCCATGAGTACATCCGGATAGCCATGATACACATCCGGGTCATTTGTTTTGAGCACATGGCCGCATGGAAGAGATGTTCTGATATGCGAAAGGTGTGTGGTAATATTTTTGAAGACCGTAAGAGGCGTAACTTAATTTAAACGTTCATCAGAGATTTAGTCAAATCTTCCAGTTATACGAGGATATTTATATTGGTATATGCCAAATCTTTTAAAAGTATCGGAATGTTAGCATACAGAACGAGTTTTTGTTATGCTGTCAATCTGGTTTGTTTAGATGCTTTCGTAAATTTGTTTTCACCAAGTTTCTTACAACATGGGTGCGGAAATCGTAATGTGTGACAGTAGACTGGTTATAAACAGTATATTCTGATTGTACTCTTTACATTTTTTGCTTGCACTTAATTCAGTTTGTTTTGTTTACAAACTACATCTTCAAACAAATCATCATATATTTTAGACAATTTGAGTTTACACAGGTTAAACTAAAGTCGTCAAGTTAGGTGTTGAACATTACGATGACAACACGAGCTGTGGAAATAACATTCAACATAGTTATACAACTTATAGTGACCATGCCTGTCTGCCTTCCAGAGTTCTAAAAATGTATGGTGCTGATCTTAATAGCATTATTCTTTGGCTGTGATTTTTTTGGTAATATCTATTACGATTTTTAATATTTTATCATTATTAATTCTTTCACTTTTAAGTTCACTGTTCAACTATTTTTGTCCTTGTCACCCGAGTCAACATGACCAAAAAATGCATGGATGACAGGTTGTGTGTGTGTTTTCCTACGACACCCAAAAGCAGCATTTTCTCTTATAATACACTTACTTGTTTGTTAAATAAAATAATAAGTATTACTTATTTTGTTAAAAACAAAACAAAGTACCATGTTGTGTCATTAACGTTATGTTATCCACTACAACAAAAATCCACTACAACAAAATTAATGCAGCAAAAACTTTTCACATGGAAATAGTTATGTGTCTTTATACTTTACAGCAATAAAAAGTAATACTCATGTGGATCACATCTTGTAAGATCAGTTTGGTTTTTGCAGTTAATTGCATGATTACCAGCACAGTGATGTGGGCTTGTTGTAATGTGTAATGTTCAACATACTGTCACAAATCACATTGAAACTAGTGAAAGTCAAATTTCTCAGGAATGAAGAGCAGAACTGCCTTCTCCCTTCACTGGTGGATGCCTTCACATGTGTTCATTAAAAAAATGCATTACTCACTCACATCCTGTCAACTTTATTTGCTAGTACCTCTGTCTTTTTCTTGCACACCTTTTGGCACTAAGCCAAATATATTTTTGTCTTTGAAGTTTGATTGTTTTGAGTTGGCATCATGGCTTGCAAATGGCAAGTGAAGTGCTGCTAGGTAAGCAGCCTTGTTAAACAAGCTATGGCAATTAAAACCAAATTGCAATCTGTCTTGCCAAAATTGGCATTATGGAAGTGTTACTGTGAAGCTAGGTCAAACTCAAAGGGCAACATGCGCCAACTCAAACTGACAATAAAAAAACACAATTATATGAAAGAAAAAAAAATCACCTTTTGTTGTGGATTTTGGCTGTAATCGGTGGATATGGACCTCATTTAATTATTGTGAATGTGCCAATATTTGTGACCCAAAATAACTTTTAAAGTGATCCAGGAATTTCCGACCATCTCCTTGGATTTTACCAGCATCCAGTAGTCTGTTGTGTGGTCACTATTTGGGTCACTTGAACCACTGGACAGAGGCAGCGTGGACAATGGTGTTATCCAGGTAGCACTTGCTGAGACCACACTAGAGACAACTGTGTTTGTAAAGAAATTTATGAATGCAAGCTGGTATCTGAAGCCTGTGAAGTTGCTGGGGTAGTGTGCTTGTGTGATGAAATCTGGGTGATTAATCTTATAAATCTATTAATCTTGTCTATTAGTATTACTGTATAAGTATTACGGTGTATTACTATTAGTTTCAAAGTCAATTCAAACTTAAATACGTGTGAACTTATTTATAAGTTATATTGTTGTTTCCGTGATCACTCTACGCTAGGTATTTATGGACTATTAGTAGTATTATTGCATAAATCAAGCCAGAGCTTTAATTCCATGGCTTTACCAATTTCCTGTTATATTCTAAACTGGGTTCCAACAAATTCGTGTTGTTCAACTTTCCAGTTCCAGTCCAAGCAACCAGCACACGCCGGTAAACACGGCTTACCTTGTCAGTTACTTTGGGTCCTTTAGGTTTATCATCTGCAAATGCAAAACTTTGCACTAGCAGGAAAAGAACAGCTCCACAGACCAGCATGATGTACAAGCCCGTTCTTGAGCACAATTTTCGTCTGAAGCTCCGGATTTCCACCGTGAAAAGAGTATTTGTCAAACCGGAACCACGAGTTCTACAACATGGCGCACTGAGTGAGCTGGAAAGTTTTGATTGGATGGAAAACCGTTCGTACACGTCAGAAAAACTCGTCTGCCAGTTCTCTTTTGATAATAGACTGAGGCAAAATTCCGTTCGTCTGTTACTTGTTCTTGCGTTCCCCCATGATTAGAGCATTGCATAAAAGTAAACATGGTGCTTAACGTCCACAGAAACCATAAGGCTTATTAGGGACGGGGAGAAGGGGGGGAAGGGGGCATGGAGGTGGGGGGAGAGGGAGATTATATACCTATCGCTAAACTGTCACCACCAGAATGACTTCTGCATTAAGATGGGCAGCGATGAGAGCCATTTTAATGTTTCAGTAGGAAGTGATGGACAAAGTCACAAGACAGTGTCCACGAACCACAACCTTTTCTGAAGAGAACGGAGAGCCGAAGCGGTATCGAACCGAGGTCCTTCCGCCGACTTACCAGCCTCATAGTAACGCCTTACCGCTAGGCCAAACCGGCTCACAAAGAGCATTGCATGCAGTGCGGTTCTACTTCTTCTTCCGTATAGTGTCGAACTTTTAGTGCATGCTGGGTTAGATTGGTGTAGCATAATAGGCGACCCGAACTCAGATACGGCCGACTACATCAGTGTATAACGTCTCTATAGCGCGTAGAGGGATCGAATGTCGTCGAGCGATTCCGACTGTGGCCACCGCAACTGAGAACGCTAGCAGGTTAGGTTATAAACATGTCTGCGTTAATTACTTGCACGTGACATATCCTGACTATGAGAAAGTGATCCAGCACACACACACACATCCACACACTCACTCGTTCACTGAATCGTTCTACTTTTTCTCGCTCTACTTCCATCTCTCTTTCAACACGAATACAAGCGGAGAATGAAAGTCAGTTCAAATAGTTATTGAATCAAAAAGACATAAATCACAAGCATGTCATAAGCAGACAAAAGAAGGGGTTAGAAGACACAAAGGTTCGAAAAGCCAATATAGCTAGGTAAACTTGATCCGGTTGTCTCGTCGGAGAATTTAACGTAAACGACAATCAAGTCTGAGCTACAAACCTATGAAAAGACAGTTCACAAACGGTGTATCATCAAAAACAACAACAACTGACATCGCCTCACCTTGTAATTTCTCAGTAGGGTCTTACACTGAATTTATGGAAGAAAACTTTAAAGTATCTTCCAAGTCTGTGGATAGTCGATAGTAGACACAATAGAATTATTTATGGAAAAGTCAAACCAAAGCTAATCGCGGAGCTGTCCTTTTCACATAATGTTAAATAGAAAAGTCAACCTGTTTATATCGCGGCGATACGCGGAACAGGCCTTTTCTAACCAGTAAAATAAAGGAACTCCATTAGGAGGTTTACCTGAGATTAGAATGAAACCGTGAAAAGGGAGCCGGGCTCGGATAACGAACCTGACCTCTCCGACAGAACATCTGTTACGAAACGCAGTTTAAGATTCAACACATCAATCATGAAATGAGAAAAATTGTTATAACCCATATATCTGAAACAACTCGTGACTACCACGAAGCTGGCCCCTGTACCTAATCATTTAAGCGAACGTGAAGAACTGATAATCAAACATCAGCGACGCCAGATATTACGGCAAGATCAAACCATAACTGAACTTGAACTACAACAATCAGACAACAATAAAACATCAGTCAGTGAGGAACTAGGAAGATAAAAAATAGTCAAACCAACCCGCTGTTGAATGTAGATTAAATTAATCCAAAACACTAGTTGCACTGACGAATAAAAAAAACTTTGACTTGGAGACTTGGAGAATGACTTGGAGACTGACTCGGAGACTTAGCAAAGTCAACTGCAAAGAGGGAACACGGTCTTTATGATTTTGGTGACGGCGAGTGGTGCGGGGATGATGATGATGTGGGGCTTCATGTCCTCGGATGTCGGGTTGACATATTAGGGACAAACTGAAGCGGGGATTAAAAGGGAGGGTCTTTTATACTTTGAAAAATACGGCACCGGCGGCCCAGAATTTGGAATAAAAGAAGAATTCGTAACAGAAAGGGGAAGGCAGCTCTTCCATGCCCGTGCATGAACAGGGAGGCTTGTTGTCTACAGCTCGGCCAACTCACCGGTACTAACTGAAACCATCCTTTGAGCCAGTGATTTCACACGGGAAAGGAGACCACTGCACCCCGCGACCGCACTAAGACACAGTACCACTGAATGAACTACTGACTGAAGTATGAAAAACATTATCATCTTCTCAACTTCAAAACTTACAAAGACCATTTCACCAACAGTCTGACTAAAGGGGGCGGGGATAGCTCAGTGGTTAGAGCGCCGGACTCGTGATTGAAAGGTCGCGGGTTCGAATCCCTGCTGGAACGGCGGGAGAATTTTCTTCTCCACGGTCGACTTTCTGTGCTGACTCTTATTTCGGTATCCGTTCCACCCCCGTGTTACCACAGTAGCACGTAAAAGATCCCGGTCATTCTGCCAAAAGTGCAGGTGGCAGGTTACAGCTAAACACGCATACACCTTACGTATGTGGCTTTTATTGAACCGTGCTTCGGCATTGGTCACAACTTGTCCCTAATATGTCAAATGACATCTGAGGACATTAAGCATCAACTCATCATCATCATCAGTCTGACTAAAGTTAAACTTAGATTTGAAAAAAAGGGGATCGGCGGTAACCGGCCGATGTACTTTAATAGAAAGGTTTTTCTCCACAAGTGCACTGAGTTTCTTCTGCATGTCACTGATTTCAGTTTTTGTAAAGCAAGTAAAATAGTCGGCTTAAGGTCCACAGAAACCCTAAGGCTTATTAGGAAAGGGAAAAGGGGGTATGGAGGTGGGGGCCAGAGGAATATTCTATTTTGCAAGCGACCTCAGTCATTATGGTCTCGATCATCCGCGGAAGGACTTTTCATAGTGTCAGAGTGTACATAATTTGACTCCGAAGAAGCCGTCAGGACGTGCGTTACACGTTCGCTTAAATGAACCGTTACGGTCGCCCATCCATTTCAGTGGTGACCACGCGGCTCGATCAGTGATTCCTGCATTAACTTGGCTTTCGAGAGTGAGTGCTCTTGATCTGCGCCACGGCCAAAGATTCGGCGCATGTTTCAGCACCGCCACCGGCAGCCGCGACTCTCCCGGTAGCGTCACTAGGCGGGTAGCCCCCTCAGTCCACATCATTGAGTCCGTCAGCGTCGCATCAGTCACACGTGTGTGTGTGTGTGTGTGTGTGTGTGTGTGTGTGTGTGTGTGTGTGTGTGTGTGTGTGTGTGTGTGTGTGTGTGTGTGTGTGTGTGAGTGAGTGAGTGTGTGTACGTGTCGTGTGTGTGTCAGTGTCACTGTGTGTGTGTGTGTAGTCAGTGTGTGTGTACTGTCAGTGTGTGTGTGTGTGTGTGTGTGAGCACGCACGCACGCCGTTGCACCCGCCGGTACGGCGTCAGTATGACACTGGTTTTACGTGACATCAAAGTTTTTTTCCGCGGCCGGAGTAAGTTGTAAAATATCAGTGCCGCCGCGGAAACCCGGCGGCGGCGGAGCAGCGGCAAGTTCCACTGAGTTACCGGCGGAAACCCGGCGGCGCCGGCAGAATCAGCCCTTCCTGACCGGAAAATGATCACGTGAAGCGGCGGCAGCCGTGCCGGCGTGGCCGGCCGGACCGGCTCATCAGTGACAACTGTCCACTGATGTGACAGTGGGGCAGAAGTATACTTCAAGCAGCAAACGTGTACTTTTAGACCTACCCGGAGAGGGAACCGAATCAGCTCACGTCAGTTCCTGAAGTCCCTGTAATGTCAGTGTTCTACGGTTTTGCCATAAGAAAGAAAAAAAAAAAAAAAATCAGTCAAGTAAATTAAGTTTTTCAAATCAGTCGATACATACGGGGCTCCAGCAGTATCGGCCCGCTAGGCCGCTGTTACCATCACTGAGTGGGAAATGACTTCAATTCTGCACTGGCGCAACTAGTGAGCCACTCAGTCAGTGCCGGCATTTAGCCTGTTTGTGTGTGTCAGTGTGTGTGTGTGTGTGTGTGTGTGTGTGTGTGTGTGTGTGTGTGTGTGTGTGTGTGTGTGTGTGTGTGTGTGTGTGTGTGTGTGTGTGTGTGTGTGTGTGTGTGTGTGTGTGTTAGCTTCATGACACGTTTAAATATAAATCGATTCAGTTTGTACAATATTTCATTTTAGTTGTTTAATTTGGGCCATTTTTCGCTTTAATTAGTATGTTATATAGCAAGGACTAGCCGCGGTTAGACTGACAGGCCTAAAGCTGAACCCAGTGAGTTCTCTCTCTCTCCCTCTCTCTCTCTCTCCCCCCCCCCCCCACCCCCTTTCCCGTATCAAGTTATGTGTTACAATGGTCAAACTGGACAATCATTTCCTGAAACAACACTTAGTAGTGTATTGCTCATTCGGATTGTGCCGGCTGAGGCTACAAAGGGTGGTCTTTCCTTTCAAGTCAGTGACCAGACATTATTCATTTTACGTGGCGTCAGTTACCTGTTGGTCGTTCCCTTGAAAAGGCGGAATTTCCAGTTCGGCAGTATAAGCCTTTGTCCTCAGTGACCATCGTCAAAATCCTGAGGAGAATAGTATTGTGCGCGGTGCGTGACGTCATTGCGTCCTAGCACCCCCCCCCCCCCATTTTTTTTTTTTTTTTTTTTTTTTTGCTCAGTGATTTATACTCATGTCACCGCAATCGTGCTAATATTCATCGAAAGTACTTTGGCAATAGATGAATAGATGTGACCAGATAAAATTATAAGTTTGTTTAACTGACTTTACAGTGCATATTTTACTGAGTTTTGCAGCAATAATCTTGGAGAAAACTGACATAATTTATGTGGTTAGATAGTTAACCAAGTTTCTGATGCATTTTGTACACCGAGTGGCCGCATGAAACAATCCGGTTCAATTTCCCGCTGGGGTCCCGGTATGGCTATGTCATTGAAGGATTCATTTCAAAACATGAAGTGTGCAGTTTTATGGGTCTATGCGTATGTCGGTAAAATTTAAACGCTGGCTCACGACTGACATTATATGCGATTGATTATGTTGTCCGCTTATTGTGTTCTGTTAGCTTTATTCTCGATTAGTCATCCATGTACAAGTTCCTTGTAATTTTAATTAAATAATTTTTGATTTAATTAATTTGACTGCCCATGCAGGTCTACGACCGAGAGGACTACTGAAATGGACCATCGAAGTTGCAGAAACGCCAAACTGTAGGGGGTCATAGAAACAGGCTGCTGTATAGAATGTCAGTGTGTGTGTGCGTGCGTGCCGCGTGCGTGTGTGTGTGTGTGTGTGTGTGTGTGTGTGTGTGTGTGTGTGTGTGTGTGTGTGTGTGTGTGTGTGTGTGTGTGTGTGTGTGTGTGTGTGTGTGTGTGTGTGTGTGTGTGTGTGTGTGTGTGTGTGTATGTGTGTGTGTCAGTGTGTGTGTGTGTGTGTGGTCTGTTGATCGTGTTTGTTTTCTCTCATTTTTTTCTCTGAATGTCTCTAACAGTGTTCGGCTATATTGTCTCTCATTGTACGTGTATATGTACATCTTTTGATCTGTGTTTGCCTGTCTCTTTCTCTATGAATGTTTCTATCAGCGTTAGGCTGTATTGTCACTGATTGTACGTGTATAGCTACGTCTCTTGATCCGCATTTCTCTCTGTGTTTCTCTGCGTCTGACTCAGTGTCCGTGTATATCATATCGGCAGTGTTCGGCTATAGTTGTCACTCATTGTACGTGTATATGCACGTTTCTTGCTCCCTGTTTGTCTCTATCTTTCTTTCTGAATACCTCTATCAGTGTTCGGCTATATTGTCATTTGTGTAGAGGTACGTCTCTTGATCCGCGTTATTCTCACTCTCTTTCTCTCTGTCTGTCTCAGTGTCTGGGTATAGCATCGGTAATTCAGTGTGTACTATGTCACGTACGTCTCTTGGTTCGTATTTTCTCTCTCTTTGTCTCTGAATGTGCCGTTTACCAGTGTCCGGCTATATTATCAATCACTGTAGGTGTTGATGTACATCTCTTGATCCGTGTTTCTCTCTCTCTTTTTCTCTGAATGTTTCTATCAGTGTTCGGCTATATTGTCACTGATTGTACGTGTATACGTACGTCTCTTGATCCACGTTTCTCTCATTCTCTTTCTGTCTGTCTCAGTGTGCGGGTATATGATCGGTAATTTGCATGTATGTGAACAAGCGCGTTGAACTCGATCAGCGTGTAATAGCGCTATAGAGAAATTATGCATTATGACTCATTGTATGTGCATATACGTCTTGATCGTCTTTGTTTACCTCTTTCTCTCTGAACAGCTATATTAGTGTTCGGCTATATTGTCACTTATTGTAGGTATATATGTACGTCTCTCGATCCGTGTTTGTCACTCTCTTTCTCTCTGAATGCCTCAATCAGTGTTTGGCTATCCGTCACTGATTGTACGTGTAGTGGTACGTCTCTTGATCCGCGTTGCTCTCTCTCTTTCTCTGTATCTCAGTGTCCGGGTATGTTATCGGTAATTCTGTGTGTATATGGACGTCTCTTGATTTGTATTTCTTTCTCTCTCTTTGTATCTAAATATCTGTACCATTGTCCGACTATATTATGATCCACTGGATGTGGATCTCTGGATCGTCTTTGTTTCAGTTTTTTCTCTGAATATCTGTTTTAATGTTTGGCGGTATTGTCACTCATTGTAGGTGTATATGTACGTCTCTTGGTCCGTGTTTACCTCTCTCTTTCTCTGTGAATGCCTCTATCGGTGCTAGGCTATATTGTCACTGATTGTACGTGTAGAGGTACGTCTCTTGATCCGCATTTCTCTCTGTGTTTCTCTCTGTCTGTCAGAGTGTCCGCGTATATTATCGGTAATTCTGCGCGTATGTGTATGTCACTTGATCCGTGTTTGCTCTGTTTTTGTCTCTGAATGTGTGTACCAGTGTCCGGCTATATTATCATTCATTCTAGGTGGATATGTACGTCTCTTGATCCGTGTTTTTCTGTATCTTTTCGTCTGAATGTTTCTATCTGTGTTTGACTATATTGTCACTGATTGTACCTGTCTACCCAGTAAACATGCCGGAGCTGGCTTGGACCCGGCCAGTTATGGCCATTTCGGCCAGTGGGCAGCCGGAATCGGGCCGGATCCGATTTGCCGAATCCGATTTCCCACATCCGATTCGGATCCGGACAGGATGCTTTTTTCGGCACCGGAAGTGGCCGGGATCATCATTATCGGATCCATTTTTGTACATCTCGACCGGTTCCGATATCGTTGCGTTGAACTGAACGAAGCCAGATCCGACCTGCCTCCGGCGAAACAGACCAGGACCACATCCGGCATGTCTATTCTGGGCCGGGTGTTCATCGATCGATCCGAATCGGATCCGTTTTTATACATCAGGCCCGGTTCCGATATCGATGGGTTATCCTCCGAAATATGAACAATGTTAAACGAGTTCATTGTTTTTGCATTGTATCATTTTGCTAATCTTCTACTTCTCTCGTCACTGAGAATCAGAATGTATTGCTTGAAATTTCGGTATTTACATTTTGTCTATGCCTCTTCGCATGATGCGTGTGGTTCTTTGTTTTTGTTTCGTGTTAAACTCATCTAGATCCAGTTAGGTTTTTTGCTCTTACCCCCTCCGGTATTTGGGTTCCCCTACCCTTCTCATAGAATCATATGGTGTGAATGTGGGAATCCTCGTCATTGATAATCACTGAGAATATACTGCTTGAAATGTCTGTGTCTTCATTCTCTATCCTCCTGTTCGCATGATCTGCGTGTTTCTTTGTTTTTGTTTCGTGTTTTACTTATCTAGATCTAGATCTCCTACTTTTTTGTTTTGTTGCTCTTACCCCCTCCCCCATTAATTTTTTGGTTCCCCCGCCTTTCTCATAGAATCTATGGTGTGAATGTGGGAATGTATATCGAACTGCTTATCACTCTCATATATATTAAATATTATATCTATAGAAACTGAATACAAAGAAAATAAAAAGAAAGGAAAAAGAGGAGCGGGGGTGGGGGGGGGGGGGGGGAGGGGCGGCATGAGTGTCCTGATCTAACGGCGCACCAACACGGAATACCGACTCATTACAGCCTTAGCCAGTGTGAGTGGCAATAGTTGTTAACAGGAAAGGAGGAAATCAGTTGCTCATAAGCAAAAAGAAATCCCAAAATATGAAACTGATTAAGCTCAGACGATAATGATAACTTTTACTTTTTACTTCGCCTAATCCGATAACATCGGGTCGTAGATGCGTCGTACTGCTGGCCAAATTGTTCCTGACAAGTAAGCGAACAAAAAAATTGTTTTTAACCAAGTTCTGCCCGATTCTGATTTTTGGCGAAAAGGTAAACCACATGCACAGAAGTTTGTAGCACGCCGATATTCAAGAGAAGATAATCGTGTGATGCTGTTCAAACTGTGATCGGCAAACAACAATTTTACCTTATGCGGCTTCAGCTTAGCCATTGCACTAAATTTAGAAAATAAATCATATGACCTAAACAACCAATGAATGGTTGGTCCTGGTGCGATGGCTAGCCGCATGTAGATGCATGCGCAAATCTTCAGTTGTGCTTTGACCTTCATGGCGGATGGAAGTGGTTAGGATAGCAGTTGACAGTTGGGAAATTTCTTCTTCTTATGACTGAGGGAGTAGTCTTCTTGGCTGCAGTTAATTAAGTTCGTTTCATTTTCTTTCACCTGGAATCAACCGGTTTTCTGTTTTGTCGAACTGAATCGCGCGCGCTTACAAACTTAGCTAATTCAATGCAAATGCCAACTCGGGCTGAAACAAAATATATACTAGTAACTAATCATTTAATCTACAAATGTCTTCCTCCTTATTGATTTTTACATCTCTGCTCCTCCCCCCCCCCCTTTTTGTTTTGTTTTTGTGGACAGCATATTTAAACTTGTCTTCATAGAAAATGTAGAGAACAGACGACTAGAGGCGAGCTGGGAAAAACTTGTCACGTGACAATCCGAGCAGACGACACAGCGAGACTGAGCGGTGGGTCTACAAAGTCTACGTGTTATGTTTGCGTGTTATTGAACGTCTTCTTGTTCATCAAGCAGAATGACTTGCATATTGGCCAGTGGACGTTGCTAGATATAACTTATCAGCAAAATGTGGGTCCGATACTGTTGACACCGGAGTTTCTACACGAGTTGGTGTGAGTGCCTTCTTGTCGTTTCATGAACTTTTTTTTCTTCTTTTTTTTTAAGCTGCCTGTCGGCTTTAGCCTTTTTGTTTTTCAGAGTGTCCACGCTGTCGTTTCATACTCATCAAACCGACCGTTTAATTTCTATTTTTTCTTGGAATATTTCATTAACATTCAAACTACCAGAGTTTTGCAAACTCTCAGGCCCGCAGGCTGTTTCAGAGTTTTTTGTTTTTTAAGTAAAAAAAATAATTTTTTTTTTTTAAAAAGTAAAGTTTGTAAGGTTCAAAATGTTGCCCTTCGTGATAGTTTGGGTCTTATTAAACTACAAAATGGGCAGAATGGGACGATGCATAACTGACCTCAATCTGACTTCTCACTATTGGTAAACTTGAAGTCTCTGTTTTTGCTAGTGCTTTCTAAGTGTTTGTAAGCACATTCTCTTCTTCTTCATTGATTCAGTAACTGTTGCTCATGCTACTTTACAATTAAATCAGTTTGCTAAATTGGAACAGAAACTATGCCTGTTTCAAATCTTAGAAGTCTGTGGTTGTCAAATTGGTAGAAGAAAATCTTGTGATGGTGGTGCATTTGACATGGCCAGAGAAAAAACCAGATGAAAACAATGTAAGTTTCCATTTTCTTATTATGTCTGTCAAAACAAACCAACTTTAGTTAAAAACCATTACTACAGAATGAACCCAGATTGTTCCGGTCATAATCTTCCTTCTGATGTAAACTTAAGAAAGGCATGGTATAATTTGCTTTGTGTACTTCAGTACTATGGTACTTAATTTGTATCTTGCACTGTACTCTTTTGCTTTTGTCGCAGAAATGACCAGTAACATGGTGTCAGTGAGTACACTTAAAGCATGATAAGTGAAAGTATGTACTATACAGTGTAGGGGAGCGAAGTGAGGGAAGCAGGTTGGAAGCATGAACGAAGAGTCCCAAGTCAGCGGTTGCTATAACAACTTTTATTTATACCAAACAGGAACCCGTGTGTATTGGAAAAGACACAAGCAAACAAAACATTTAGGACATGAAAGCAAAAGTAAAGTCTAAACAGTAGCAATTATCTAATAAATACAGCAACAATGTAGTTTACCTGTAAGTTACTATAATACATGATGGTAACTGTGACAAAATGATTAATAATCAAGCACATAAATAGTGTGCATGACTTGCACGTAAAACCAGTATCTCACAGTGTCGCGGTGAGTATCAAAGACGCAGCAGTATCAATTAAATGGTGAAGGCTCGCAGTGTCACAGTAAGTATACAAGAGACAGCCAGTGAATTAACTGATGAACTCCCAGTATATAACAGTATACAATAAAGTAACAGTTACTGACTAGCTGAGCCGCATATCTGTGTACAACGTCAAGGGTCTTACTGATACGGGTAGCGCATCAAGAATCCAAGCAGCTGATCTGGCTGCAGCTGTCTGCTCGTTTAGTGAACAGAGACAAAGACCTAGTTGCCACTCCTGATGTGCATCACCGGCCAGTTTGGGGACACACATGAAGACCCGCATAGGGTTTACAAGCTAAGCAGAGTGAAAATCTGCGCACCCAAGACTCGGCTAGAGTTCAGGGGCTGTGTGAAAGTCGAGGTGGCCATCCTGGGCTTTCCATCATAATGAGCCTTATGCTTTCCGTGGACGTAAAGCAATACTGAACCGTGCTCACGCACTGGTGGTGAAGTGTTGCTTAATGTCCTCAGATGTCAGTTGACATATTAGGGACAAGTTGTGACCAGTGCCGAAGCACGGTTCAATAAATCTTTACGTCCACGGAAACCAGAAGGCTCGTTAGGACGGACAGCCCAGGACGGCCACCTCGACTCTCACACAGCTCTTGAACTATGACACGCACTGGTCTCAGCTTGTCCCTAATATGTCAACCGACATCGGAGGACATTAAGCAACACAACAGCAGCAACTCGGCCATACAAAAGCCGGATCAAAACGGAAGTCTCGCTGAGTTCTACGAGCGAACGCCCCAATTTATGAAAATTTATATATATAGCGCATAAAAACTTCCACACAAAACCTTGCGTGTTCACAGCCAAGACGACACAGCATCCTGACCCTAGTATTGATCTGTAGCCCGTTCCCTCTTTTGTTCCAGCGATTTATATCCCGATCCAAATATTGATCCGTAAGTGGACCAAGCTCATCTCGTCTCCCATGCCCCCATCTCCCATTGGTTTTAGCTATTTTATATCCAAAACAAGCTTGTTTTAAAGATTGACCCTAATATGCTCTTTAGCATCTGAGGATATTAAGCAAAAAGATAGAATAGGAGTCTCACAGTTTATACAATCATCCCTATGCACTAAACCATATTCAGGTGTTAAAATGAACATTCGACAACTATGAAGTCAACATCTTCAAAGTGTCAGCCATGATATACCACCGATTTCATGTAGAAAAATAGATCGGTAGGAAACAAATAAGTTGTGTCGCGCAGATACTCTGCACGGCCACACAAGGGAACCATACTTTAGAGGGATAACTTTGCACTGGCAAAGCATCACTTAAACTGAACATCCAACAATGACACCATACTAGCTACATATCGGCTAACCAGGATCAGCTGCACACATGTTGGAAGCACTATTCACCTTGTGGCATAAAGGCTTAAAATTTGAACACACAATGTACATTGACGCCATGGCGGCAGCAACCAGGCGGCAATCATGCCGAAATTTCCCACGTGTTTGAACCAGAATCAAGGCACGGTTGTGAACATGGTAACATATATCATTTACATCAATAAGAAACAACAGAATAACAACCTATAGAAAAATAACGACTTTCAGGCTCAGACGGATTAGTGCCCAGGTAACAGCTCACACTAAACAACGACCTGCTTCTGAGGGACATTGGGGGAAAGAGGACGCGGCGGTTGATGATGGTGTAGAGCTTCATGTCCTCGGATGTCGGTTGACATATTAGGGACAAACTGTGACCAGTTCCTAAGCATGGTTCAGTGTTGCTTTACGTCCACAAAAACCATAAGGCTCCTTTGGACGGAAAGCCCAGGACGGCCACCTCGACTTTCACACAGCTTCCGCTTACCGGCCTAACGCCTTATCGCTAGGCCAAACCGGCTCACAAGACAAGACGCGGCTGGCCCAGTCCGCAAGTTTTAACACTTCAGATAATTAGGGCCATAAAACTCACACCCAATCCCCCCCCCCAAAAAAAAAAGTAGAAGAAGAGAAAAGAACGACAGGAAAGAAAAGAAAGAAGGGAAAAAAAGAAAAAAAGTTTAAAGGGTCATGGCCCGGAATACACACAGTACACTCGGTTACACCCCCCCCCCCCCCCACCCGGCACTCCATCATAAGCAAGTAAACATGGTGCTTAAAGGCCACAGAAACTGTAAGGCTTATTAGGGACGGGCTCTCAATCATAAGCAAGTAAGTAAACATGGTGCTTAACGTCCACAGAAACCATCAAGCTTATTAGGGACGGGGAGAAGGGGGGAGGGGGTATGGAGGTGGGGGAGAGGGAGATTATATACCTATCGCTACACTGTTACCACCAGAATGACTCCTGCATTAAGATAGTCTCTCAGTTATAACCAGCGTCCTCGTTGGTTAATCACATAGTAATAAACAAAACTGATGGGTGTAGGGCAACTAAGAGTTGAGACTTAACAAACCCACGCACATCCACGCACAAAAACTGTACCCTTTTTTCCAACATAGTAGTAAAAGCCTGGCTAATAAACTTATTATTTTTATGATGATGATGATTAAATCTGCGATTATACGCACGTGTCTTGATTCGTATTTATGTCTAGCTATCTCTTTGTCTGTGAATGTCTGTATCAGTGTCCGGCTATATTATGATTCACTATAGGTGTATATACATCTCTTGATCGTGTTTGTATCTCTCTTTTTCTCTGAATATCTGTATTAGTGTTCGCTATATTGTCACTCGTTGTACGTGTATGTGTACGTCTATCGATCCGTGTTTGTCTGTTTCTTTCCCTCTGAATGCCTTTACCAATGTTAGGCTATATTGTCACTGATTGTACGTGTATAGTTACGTCTCTTGATCCGCTTTTGTCTCTGTGTTCCTCTGTCTGTCTCAGTGTCCGCGTATATTATCGGTAATTCTGCGCGTATATTTATGTCACTTGATCCATGTTTTTCTCTCTCTTTTTGTCTCTGAATGTGTGTACCAGTGTCCGGCTATATTATCATTCATTCTAGGTGTATATGTACGTCTTTTGATCCGTGTTTCTCACTCACTTTTTCTCTGAATTTTTCCATCAGTGTCGGACTATATTGTCATTGACTGTACGTGTTGCTCTAACTCTCTGTCTGTCTCAGTGTCCGGGTATATTATCTGTAATTTGCACGTACGTGAAGAAACGTTTTGATCTCGATCAGTGTGTAATAGAGAAATTATGCATTATTATTAATTTTGTATGTATACATACGTCTCTTGATTCGGATTTCTTTGTCTCTTAATATCTGCACCACTGTCCGGTTATATTATGACTCATCAGTACGTGCGTGAGTATGTGTGTGTGTGTCTCAGTGTGCGTGTGTGTGTGTGTGCGTGCGCACATATGTGTCAGTGTGTGTGTGTGTGTGTGTGTGTGTGTGTGTGTGTGTGTGTGTGTGTGTGTGTGTGTGTGTGTGTGTGTGTGCAGTGCGCGGGAGCACGCGTGCGTGTGTGTGTGCGCGCGCGCGAGAGAGAGAAGAATACAATATTATGACTACACAATTTATTATTTTTGAGATTTTAATGTATACATTATTGTTGATCTTGTAAAGCGCGGTGTGCTCACCCTTGTTCGTGAGATACGGCGCTATAGAAATGACCGCTGTTCTTATTAATATCATGGAGCCCGACCATCGTCCGATAGTCCTCATGTCGGCCAGCTAGGGATGTGCTCAAATGACAGCAGTAGACAGAACATCTTCAACCAACATACCTCCTAACTGTTAACACAAGGCACCAGGAAGAGTAGTGTTGCACTCCTAA